>JAMYXO010004131.1:0-18154 GCA_033310375.1 Conus canariensis | reverse complement strand
GGTGTCTTCTCACTTTCGTTCGAGTCATGGTTCTCGACGCGGGTCTCGTACGCGTGCGGACTGTATCTGTGACGTACGCATTTGGTACAGGACAGTGAGTCCATAGGGTAGAAGTTTTTGTAATACAAGTGACAGTCGTCACACATGCAGGGATGTATGTGTTTGTGACAGAAAGGGGTTGGAGAAAGATATCTTAGGTTGTGGGGAGGCAACCAGTTATGAATTTTAGTAAGCAGAGAGAAGGGAAAGGTAAGTTTAAGGCGAGTAGCTAGCTTAGCAGTTGATAAGATAAAAACGGATGATGTGCAGCATGTAATATTGTATGAAGTGTGGTTGTGTTGGCATAACAAGGATTAACCACTGGGTTATCTGACAAGAGATGACATGAGAGTGAGGTGCTGGATGGAAATTGTGGCAAACAAATCATGTTTTGGATATATGATTATAATTGACAGTGCAAAGGGGGTAAGAATGTGAAGGATTGTGGCTGCGAGCCGATTCTCTTGTGGGGAACATGCTGGAACTGTGAACCGCTAACATTGATAAGTTTTTTTTGGTTTTGTTTTGTTTGTTTTTCCTCTGAGAGATGTGTATTACTACTGGTTGTTGTGTGGAGACATTTCCTTGTGAAATTGGCCATTTCCTAGATTATTTAGTATGTCCTAAGGGGGCCCATGAAGTCTGTGTTGGATCGCTTAGATTGGTTATTTCTCCGAGAATTGGGGTGTGATTCATAATTTCATATGTAATAGCGTGGATGGGCTCAGGGAGAATATTGTTTTACCGCTGTTGTAAGGGTGGCAGGAAATGGGTCTGATAACCCCAAAGTGAGTATGGGTTGGGGATGTGTTCGAAATTCAAGGGGTCACTTATGCCCGAGTGGGAAGTAGGCAAGGGAGATGGAGAGTTAAAGCTTTACCGAGTAGCCTTATGTGCCTTGATGACTCGGGTAGTAGCAACATTACAGTAGGGGCTACAGTTGTGTCAGCAGGTATCCTGTTCCGTCCTGAGGCTGGGGCCAGTTCACCGCAGTCTACTGCCGCGTGCCGGCAGGTGAGCGGCGTTCCAGTGCCTGCTGTTTCCCCGGAGAGGGAGACCCACCCAGGCCGTCTGCCTTCTGTGGGCAGCTCTCCTCCAGCTACCGGTGCTCTTCTGGGAGTTCTCCGGCACTGGTTCCTCGTCCCTGTTTAGGCGTCCTGTGAGAGGGCGCTGCACCAGGCCTTTTTCCACCCTTGGTGTCGGCGGGGCCTCAGAGGAGGAGGCGTCCTACGAGCCCCGGACCCGTCGAGAGGGCGTTTTGGTGTGTGTAGTTGGGTGTCGTGCCCATCGCAGGGAGGAGTCAGACTGCGGGAAGCTACGGTCAGCGCCGGGGTGCAGAGTCTTCCGGGGAGGTGTCAGCCTGTGAGGGGCCCCGTACAGCGCCGAGGACTGGAGCTTTCCGGGCCGGGAGGGTTGTCCCATGTTTGTGATAGAAGGGGTGTAGCGTTAGGCAGTAGGGTTAGGGGTGTTAGCTACTGCCCCCTTTTAGGACGTAGTGGCCGGCACAGTGTAGGGTACTTGTCGTTGCCTCCCTTAGGGACGCAGCGACCAGTTTGGTAGTGGTTCCGGGTTAAAAGAAGGGTGAGTCCTGGGGAGAGGTGTGGGTGGTAGCAGTCGTTAAGAGATTAGAGTCCCTTTGGTAAATCCTTGTCCCTATTAGTTAGTCACCACGTGTGCGGGCTATCGCTGTGTCCCCAGGTCACAGTGATATACTGTAACTGGTGTGTTTAGGTTAGGTTAGGGTCTTCCAGGTCATTATAGTAGAGTAGGGTGAGTCAGCGGGAATTGGGATACTTGTGTGCAGTTGTGGATGCGCGTGAGTGGTGGCGCCATGGAGTGTGTGTGAAATAAAGAAGCGTGCGTGATTGTAAAACTGTGTTAGTGTGCTGTGTTGTCTGACCTAGTGTGTGATAGGCGTGGGTAAGGGTGGTTAGGGCCGTCCGGCTTAGCGGACCGTGACACTTTGGTGGAGATGCGGGGTACTTAGGTGGTTCTGGGTAGGTGATAGGTAGCTAGAAGGGAGGTAGGGGGGGTGTTTGTGTCCGGTGTGTACGTTGTGTGAAATGTAAGTGGGTGGTTGGTGGGAGCGTACCAGTACCCTGGGAGGTGGTACGTAGTGTCCCTGTTCACTTCAGGCAGCTTTCCAGTGGCATGGGGCGGGGCACTTGTGTTGGTGTGAATGGGTTGGCGCTACCGTGTGGGTGAGGTATGAATGGTCAATAAACATTGAGTGGTTGTTGGGAAGTGTGAGTGATTACACCGTACAGTGTAGGTGAGGGGCCAGAGGGTACCAGGTGTCTTTTGTGTCCCTTACAGGTGGTATAACCCCAGTGAGTAGGTAGAGTGGTACCCAGCCCGTGACTGTGCACGCTGTGTGCTCGGATATCCTGTGGGGATTAAGGGCAGAGTAAGCCCAGGTGACTGTGTGTGGGAAGCACAAGGGTGCGCAGGGTTGTGACACTAAGGTGTGCTGGGAGTGCATATGGACTTGCGGGGTGCAAATGCACTGTGATCGTGTGGGTGCTGGCTACCAGAGACAGTGAGGCCTGTGACTGTGGGTAACTGGTGCGCATGCACAGTGGACGGTGGACACACGGTGTCACGTGATTCAGTCAGTGACCAGACAGTGTATTGGTAGTATTATATGGGTTGGAGCCCATGGAGTATATGTATGAGGTACACAAGTGTGGGTGGAGTTATGCTTGGTGCGTGATCATTGAGGGTATTGTGTACTTGTGTGAGTTGATTCAGGGTCTAGTGCGTAGTCAGGAACTCCAGTTGCGCTCAGATCGCATACTGTCCGTTGCTAGCTCTGTGGTGGAAGGGGTACCCTATGTCTAAACACACCCGAGCCCATCCGCAGTACGACCCCGATAGTGTCATGGATCCACAGGCCCCTGTGGCGGATACCAAACCTAAGGTTAGTGACCAGGATGCGGGGGTGGATCAAGAACAGGGGACGGGGGCTTATGCAAAGTTTGCCAAGTTGGGAGCGGCGATGGGTTTAGCTGGGGGAGACCTCGCCAAGTTCGTCACAGACTCAGTACGTAATGAGGATGAGAAGACGGCGAGAGAAGCAGAATTGGAGCTCCGGATGGAGGAGAAAGTGAGGCAGAAGATGAAGGATGAGAGGGAGCTAGAGATGCAGCAGAGGAAGATAGAAGAGGAGAAAGCTGATTAGGCAAAGGGAGCTAGGGATGAAGCAGAGGGAGCTAGAGATGAAGCAGGAGAAGATCGAAGAGGAGAAGGAAAGGTTAAGCGGAAGGATGAAGAGGAGAAAGCTGCTAGGCAGAGGGAACTAGAGGTGAAGCAGAAAGAAGATCGAAGAGGAGAGGGAAAGGTTAAAGCGGAAGGATGAAGAGGAGAAAGCTGCTAGGCAGAGGGAACTAGAGGTGAAGCAGGAGAAGATCGAAGAGGAGAGGAAAGGTTAAAGCGGAAGGATGAAGACGAGAAAGCAGCGAGACAGATGGAACTGGAACTGCAGAGGAAGAAGATGGAGGAAGAAAGGGCAATAAGGGAAATAAAGCTCAAGCACGGCAAGCCGAGTTAGATCTCAAGAGACGAAGGGATGAAGCCGAGTTAGAGTCAAGAGAGCGAGAGTTAATCATACAAGAGAGAAGGCCTTAGATGAAGCAGCGCATAGGAAACGCTTGATTGAGGTGGAGGAAACGAAGCATGTCCACCTTGAGCCGTTAGGAGAGAACGACGACGTGGACGCTTTCATCGCCCAATTTGAGCGTGTAGCCAGATGTGCAAGTGGAGCAAGACCTCATGGCCCACACGTCTGATGTCTCTGCTGAGAGGAAAGGCTAGAGAAGCGGTGATGCGGTTAAGTGCGGATGAGTTAGGCGACTATGATCAGATAAAGGGCGCCCTGTTTAAGCCACTTAGGCTAGATGCTGAGGCCTACCGAGAAAAGTTCAGGAGCATCAAGAAGGACGCTGCTGAGGACTTTCGGCCAGATGCTGGGAAGGATGAAGCGGTGGTTTTCCCTCTGTGTGCGGCAGCGGGCAAGGATGAGAGTGTGGCAGAGGACGTAAAGGATCTGCTGTTCCAAGAACAGTTTTATCAGCTATTGTCTCCAGAGTTCACAATTGAGGTGCGGAAGACATGCCCGAAAACTGTGGAACAACTTGCAACAGAAGCTACTGTTTTGGCAGAGGCCAAAAGACTGGGGAGGAAGGCGAGACAAGACCGAACAGTTAACCAGCCCAACCTGGGTAATACACGTGAAACAGCAGGGAGCCAGCCCGCAGGGAGGTCCCAACAAAGTGATGGTGCACTACAGCAGCTGAACAGGAGATCAGAAGGGCCTAGATCGACCATAGTTTGTTTCAACTGCAAGAAGCCAGGCCACATCGCTAGGAAATGCCCTGAGCCCCATTCTGTTGGAGCTGTTCATTGTTGTGACCAGCCCCAAGCTCGAGTAGTCCCTACGTTGTGTCGCCCATGCGCTGAGCAGCGGTACGAGCCTGCGTGCATCGTAGAAGTTAACGGGTCTCCGGCCAATGGATTACGGGACACTGGTGCCGGACACACCGTAGTGGCCAAGTGGTTAGTACCGGCAGATGCGTACACAGGAGAGACAGTCCCAGTAGTGTTGGCTGAGTCCAGATGTAGGTCTGTGTTACCTGTGCGGTAATAGAGTTGAAGTCACCATTCATCGCAGGGAAGTTGGAGGTTTTGGTCATGAATAGCCCTGTGCAGGAAGTCCTGATCGGAAACTTCGCAAAGAGAGTAGGAGATCCCGGTTGGACACGTGTGCCTGTATACGCAGACCGGCGCTGGTAGGGGCAGTGCAGACACGCGCGCAGAGAGCCAGGGAGCAGCAAGAACCTGTACCACTGCCCGTCGAGGAATGCGTTCTGAACACCTCTACCCAGCAGTTAATTCAGATGCAGGACCAGGATGAAACCTTGAGGAAGGCTCGGAGTGCGTGTGAAGCAGGGACGCACTTCCACACCAAGTTTGGACGAGTTGAGTACGCGCGGAAGTCTGGTGTACTGGTCAGGCGGTTTGAGGGTCCCAAGGACGTAGCGAGTCAGATCTGCGTCCCAGCAGAACTACGGCCACGGTGATGAAGCTAGGCCACGACGTACCCATGTCTGGACACTTAGGTACCACCCGAACCAAGGAGCGAGTTGGTCGCCATTTCTATTGGCCAGGCATGCATGCTGACATTCGTCGGTACTGCCAGTCATGCTTCCAGTGTCAGCGTACTGTGGACAAGGGAAGAGTCTCAAGAGTTCCCCTTGTAAGGATGCCACTGATGCGCAGGCCCATGCAGATACTGAGAGATCGGTGGTTGCAACCCGAGAGGCAAGAGCTCTGCACAGCTACAGAGTACGTCGTCAACCCAAGGAACAAAATAGCTAAGACGTGTGAGTTGGCAAAGAAGAACTTGGCAACAGCAGCTTGCACGTACAAGCGACATTTTCATTTGAGGACGAAACCCAGGAAGGTAGCTGTGGGGTCTAGAGTACTAGTGGGAGAATCACAAGGTGGGCACTGCAGCTGCAGCCATTTCAGTTTACGGTGCAGGCAGTGTCTGGAAAGGACAATGTGGCGGCAGACTTTTTGAGTCGCTTGCCGTAGAGAGAGAGAGAGAGAGAGAGAGAGAGAGAGAGGGGAAACCTGAGGGTTCCATTAACCTGTGTCGTGGGAGGTTGACGTTGTCGAAGCTATGCATGTGTTATCTTTGGTAGAGAATGGCGTAGCAAAGTGTTACTGAGGGTGTGGTGTTTGTAGCACGTGTCGCACAGCGGTCGTGCATAGTCAGAGCACCCTTAGTTATGAAATATATATGTAGTGCGTAGTGTAACGGCTGCCCATAAGTGCCTGCGTTAAGGTCGTGTGAGGCAGAGTTAGTCCAGGTTGATTAATGTAACCTGTGGTTGTTGATGTATTTAAAGGTTGATGTTGTTGGGATGGAAGTTTTGGAGTGCGTCAAAGGTAACAGTAGGACAGAATGAGTGATGGGGAATTGGAGTGTCATAGGTAGGGTGTGGCTAAAACGCCGATCGAGTGAGAAGATGTTGTTGGTTTTAACCTGTAGTTAAACTTAGGCAGGGGGGTATGTCACCGATCGGCGGTACTAAACCAGTATGTCCATGTGGTAAGAGTAGTGGTGGTTCAAGATAGAAAGCGTGCGAGCGTGCGTGTGTGTGTGTGTGTGTGTGTGTGTGTGTGTGTGTGCACGCGCGCGCGGGGTAAGACTGGGGTTTAGTTAGCTAGAGTTAGGTTAAGTTCCTCAGGGTTAGGTAGAAAGATTAGGCTAGGTAGGGGGCAGGTGAAGTAGGACATACAGTATTTTTTGCTTTCCAGTCTTCATTTATAGAGGGAGTGGTAGGAGGAAGTTGGTTTCGTTCCCGATTGTTACCCTTTTATTACTTTGGTTCTATACCAGAGAAGGCGGGGCAGGATATCGGCTGTTGTTGGTGTTGTCAAGTCTGTGAGTTGTTGTGGTAAATTGTCGTGTTGTTGCACGAGCAACAACTAGTCCGTTGGTCAGGTGTGTCAGCTCTGCGGAGGGATACACTGCTCTGACCAATCGTTGTTTTGTGTGGTGAGTAGAGTTCGCTTGATTCCGACCAGGGCGGAATGCGTTGGGGTAGCTTCACTTCGGTCCTGGTGTTCGTTCGAGGACGTGCTCCTTGTAGGTGCGGCAGCAGCGCCGTTAGTTTTGAAGAGTGACTTCGAGTCATAGTTAGTGCCAGGTCCTCGTCGGGTTTGGGTGCCCTTGGCCTGTGCTGAGTCGGTGTCGTCCTTGTGGCAGCCACTGTCAGCCAATTGCAGAAACTGGTGTGGTTGATCGTCTGTATGTCCAGGTTGGTGATCTGTTAGGTTCGTTGTGCTGTAGTTCGTTGTGTTGTCTTGTATTATGGCGAGTTGTACTGTAGTTGTCTCAGGTTGGGATTAGTTGTATGGTGTTCGTTGCGTATACTGGTTGTCTGGTATGATGTTGTCTTGGTTCCGTGATTGGAATTTGTTGTCAGCCGGTTTGTGTTGTTACCTCTTTTCGGTATATTCTGTAAGTAGTGTACATAGTGGTTCCTGAGTTCGATTGTCATGTGACAGTTTGGCTAGACAATGTGGGTTCGATATAATAACCGTTGATGGGCGGTGATGTAGATAGTGTTTGTGGTTAGTATGTTAATTTCCGTGTGTTCAATGAGAAGGTAATACGAAGTTGCTTTTTGTTGAGGATCATAATATGAGTCAGGTGCGGATGTGTCTGCGTGAATCATAAAGGGATTGTGCTCAATTTCAGTCGTAAATAGTAATAGTTCGTTGAAATTGATTAACGATTCCGGAGTTGACCTGCACAGCATTGGAATCGGTTAACTGTGTAGTAGGGCTAAGGCCAATTTGTGGTCGAGTGGTTTATACTGGAGTACGGGCGTGACTATTCAACTTATATTGGTGTCTTCTCACTTTCGTTACGAGTCATGGTTCTCGACGCGGGTCTCGTACGCGTGCGGACTGTATCTGTGACGTACGCATTTGGTACAGGACAGTGAGTCCATAGGGTAGAAGTTTTTGTAATACAAGTGACAGTCGTCACACATGCAGGGATGTATGTGTTTGTGACAGAACGGGGTTGGAGAAAGATATCTTAGGTTGTGGGGAGGCAACCCAGTTATGAATTTTAGTAAGCAGAGAGAAGGGAAAGGTAAAGTTTAAGGCGAGTAGCTAGCTTAGCAGTTGATAAGATAAAAACGGATGATGTGCAGCATGTATATTGTATGAAGTGTGGTTGTGTTGGCATAACAAGGATTAACCACTGGGTTATCTGACAAGAGATGACATGAGAGTGAGGTGCTGGATGGAAATTGTGGCAAACAAATCATGTTTTGGATATATGATTATAATTGACAGTGCAAAGAGGGGTAAGAATGTGAAGGATTGTGGCTGCGAGCCGATTCTCTTGTGTGAACATGCTGGAACTGTGAACCGCTAACATTGATAAGTTTTTTTTGGTTTTGTTTTGTTTGTTTTTCCTCTGAGAGATGTGTATTACTACTGGTTGTTGTGTGGAGACATTTCCTTGTGAAATTGGCCATTTCCTAGATTATTTAGTATGTCCTAAGGGGGCCCATGAAGTCTGTGTTGGATCGCTTAGATTGGTTATTTCTCCGAGAATTGGGTGTGATCATAATTTCATATGTAATAGCGTGGATGGGCTCAGGGAGAATATTGTTTTACCGCTGTTGTAAGGGTTGGCAGGAAATGGGTCTGATAACCCCAAAGTGAGTAATGGGTTGGGGGATGTGTTCGAAATTCAAGGGGTCACTCTCATGCCCGAGTGGGAAGTAGGCAAGGGAGATGGAGAGTTAAAGCTTTACGAGTAGCCTATGTGCCTTGATGACTCGGGTAGTAGCAACATTACAGTAGGGGCCTACAGTTGTGTCAGCAGGTATCCTGTTCCGTCCTGAGGCTGGGGCCAGATCACCGCAGTCTACTGCCGCGTGCCGGCAGGTGAGCGGCGCTTCCAGTGCCTGCTGTTTCCCCGGGAGAGGGAGACCACCCAGGCCGTCTGCCTTCTGTGGGCAGCTCTCCTCCAGCTACCGGTGCTCTTCTGGGAGTTCTCCGGCACTGGTTCCTCGTCCCTGTTTAGGCGTCCTGTGAGAGGGCGCTGACACAGGCCTTTTTCCACCCTTGGTGTCCGGCGGGGCCTTCAGAGGAGGAGGCGTCCTACGAGCCCGGACCGTCGAGAGGCGTCTGGTGTGTGTACGTTGGGTGTCGTGCCCATCGCAGGGAGGAGTCAGACTGCGGGAAGCTACGGTCAGCGCGGGGTGCAGAGTCTTCCGGGGAGGTGTCAGCCTGTGAGGGGCCCCGTACAGCGCGAGGACTGGAGCTTTCCGGGCCGGGATGGGTTGTCCCATGTTTGTGATAGAAGGGGTGTTAGCGTTAGGCAGTAGGGTTAGGGGTGTTAGCTACTGCCTCCTTTTAGGACGTAGTGGCCGGCACAGTGTAGGGTACTTGTCGTTGCCTCCCTTAGGGACGCAGCGACCAGTTTGGTAGTGGTTCCGGGTTAAAAGAGAAGGGTGAGTCCTGGGGAGAGGTGTGGGTGGTAGCAGTCGTTAAGGGATTAGAGTCCCTTTGGTAAATCCTTGTCCCTATTAGTTAGTCACCACGTGTGCGGGCTATCGCTGTGTCCCCAGGTCACAGTGATATACTGTAACTGGTGTGTTAGGTTAGGTTAGGGTCTTCCAGGTCATTATAGTAGAGTAGGGTGAGTCAGCGGGAATTGGGATACTTGTGTGCAGTTGTGGATGCGCGTGAGTGGTGGCGCCATGGAGTGTGTGTGAAATAAAGAAGCGTGCGTGATTGTAAAACTGTGTTAGTGTGCTGTGTTGTCTGACCTAGTGTGTGATAGGCGTGGGTAAGGGTGGTAGGGCCGTCCGGCTAAGCGACCGTGACACTATACATGTCATATCTGCTGCTGGTCTGAATATGTTCATTCCATTTTTGCCAACTACAGTCTAGTAACCGTTGTCAAAGTGAACGAATAAAATCGTTAACGTTTCCAACCCCCTGATTGTACCAGACGAACCCAAAACCATATTCAAACAAACAGGTGAGAGAGAGAGAGAGAGAGAGAGAGAGAGAGAGAGAGAGAGAGAGAGGAATGCACATACATTTACACATGAAAATCACACACGTTCAGACATGTACATACACAAATACTACATAGGCGTGTGTATATGCACGCGTGCGCTCTCTCTCTCTCTCACAACACACACACAACACACACACACACACACACACACACACACACACACACACACACACACACCACACAGAGAGTCATGCACAAACATTTACACATAACACACACACATACACACACACACACACGCGCGCGCACGACTTTTTCGTGTCAGAGTCCATAACTGTGTATCAAAAGGCAACGAGGAACTACTTCTGACACTGCATGTCCCCTCTTCATGTACCTTGAGGCACGCCAAGGTGTCACTGTGTTTCCATCACCTGCACAGCCACCGATGACAACCATTCTATCTTGCTTGTCCGATAGTCTGCTTGTGTTCTCATACCAAAGACGGATCAGACGTTGATGGCTCATCAGTCATATTATTATTATTATCATCATCATCATCATTATTATTATCAATACTTATATAGCGCCTATCCTCGGCTAGAGACCAAGCTCTACGCGCTTTACATTCCATACTCGTTTACACAACGGGCTGCCTACCTGCGTAGTGCCGACTGAAGAGCTACCAGCTGGCGCTTCATTCAGTCGTTTCCCGTGTCATCCAGTCAGTATCGTTCACTAAATTTCCTTACTTCCTTCATTATTTCCATTTCTCACGCAAGGTGCATGCTATGTGTAACGTGTCATCCATACCAACGGCCAAACTGGCCTTCTCTTCCGAAAGATGGTGATGGGATCTTACGAGTGTGCAAGATATTATGCGTGCGTTCACACACAGAACCTCGGTTTATAGTCTCATTCGAAGGACTGTATGGGAAATGGGAGTCAGAACCAATGTTAACTCCGAGGGAAAAATCCCCCTGTACCGAAACGGCCCGGCGGAGATTCGAACCTGCAGACGCAGGATCACCAAGATTATGAGTCCGGTGCTCTACCACTGAGCTATTCCGGCCCCCACTGTTCATCTGGGAGACTGGAATGTCAAGCAAAAATCTGCCACTGTCCTCCTTACCCGCCAGACAGCAGTGCTCAAGCCCACAACTCTCAGATTCAGCAGACCCCCTCATCAGCTGCAAACGTACACACTCCTGTATGCTGACCAGTGTTGACCCAGAAAGGCCCACCCAAAGCACAGGGGAAAAGAGAACAGAAAACCACCGCCACCACCAACAACACACAAACATAATTTCCGGACATGCGCACAGCAAGATTGTAGACCAGCTCACGGAATGAAAAAAGAGCTGATCAACCCCCCCCCCTCCCCCCCCTCTTTTGCAGAACTGAAACGAGCCTGTCTCTGTCCCATCCTGAGGTCTTTATGTTCTTTGATCAGTATCGGAGCGATGACGACTCTGCTCATGGAACGGGCACCAACAAGACAGCCTCGGTAGTCCTCCTGCTTCACGACTCTTTTTTATTGTTGCTGGGATGGACAGATGGGATCGACTGTGGAGGTTTCTGGCTTAGAAGAAGAATGATGTGTGCTGTCACTGGCTTGAGACTGATTCATGATGACGAGCACAGGAATGAGACAGACGGGTGAAGGTGAAGTCATTTATTAAAACTGATCCTGTTTGGTGCCAGCCAGACCTGTTTGTATTTCCATACGCTGAAATGCAAGATATTTCACATGCATAGTTACGGTTCCGCGTGCGCTCACACAACAAAAGAAGAAAGGTTCTGGCACTGGCAGCTTCGGCAAACATGTTGACCTCTGAGGCTGCTAACACAAACAAAGAAGCAAACCAACAAACAACTGGTTCAAACTTTCACCAACTCCAGACTTCCACGGTTCAAACCCATAACTCTCTGCTTCAGTGGTCTTGCCAATCCGATAAAAACGTGCCTGATCAGCATAGAGACCGCCGCTCAACTAGAATGTCCCATCACACCTTACAACAACTTTCTGCAGAAAGTTGCTACTGACAGAAGAGTGGTGCTCCAGTGGATTCCAGCCCACTGTAGAATACCAGGCAACGAGAAGGCTGATCACCTGGCGAGGGAGGGTGCTCAAGGGGAGCAGTATAACAACAGCATCACTTACAGCGAGATGCCAAGCATCATCCGGACTATCATAACGCCCTGGATACCCAAGGATGATTATCATCTGTTGTCCAGAGAGCAACAAAGTGTCCTGGTGAGGCTCCGCACGGGCACAACAGACTTAACAGTCACTTGTGCCGAAAGCTCAAGATGGTGCCTTCTCCAGTCTGTCCTTGTGGGCAGGAAGAACAGACAGCAGAGCATGTGCTCCAAAATGCCCATTGCATCAACAGCCAAGGAGAGAAGTGTGGCCAACAGAGACAGCTCTAAACGCGCCGTGTTTTGTCCTGTGATTCGTTAGTTCATGTTTGGCGGATTTATGACATAAACTTTTTTAAGGTTTGTTTGGAAGACCAGTAGTCAAAAATCACTTTTATTTAGCAGAAACTGCATTCCACTCAAACAGAATTCACAGAAAGAAAAAAAAACCCGACATGCAAACCTAAATCCTGGATATGATAAGTGCACAATGAGACTGAAGACCAATTCATGTGGAGGAAGAATGGAAGAAGCTTCCCCCCCCCCACCCCTCTCCATTCTACAGCACATACATCACCTTTCCTCTGCCCCATCCTGTTGCTATTTATACTCTGTGATTAATTTGGGGACGACGACACTGACAGGGGAACGAACAACAACCAAATCTGCTTCACCTATTTTGGTGTCAGGAACGAATGAGATCGACCGCAGAGAGCCTTACTGGCTTGGAAGATGGCTAAACTGTGCTGTTGCTGGATTGCTCGTGATTTACTGAGACAAAGAGAACAGTGTTGCACAGTGTAATGTACATTGTAATGTACAGTTGATGTTTTTTTGTTTTTTTCAAAAAGCAAACAAGCGGACGGACTAGAGGAAGCTGGTCTGTCTATCTGTCTGTCTCTTTCTGTCACTCTCTCTCCAGGGCTGCGTGGAAAAAAAAGCATTTATGTTGCTAATCTCATTACCCTGATTAAATAAAATTCCGTTACGTTACGTTTCGTTTCGTTTTCTCTCTCTTTCTCTCTCTCTCTCTCTCTCTCTCACGTTGATTATGTCTCGACCTTTTTCTCAAAACTACGCACTTGTAATTACTCTGTGTGCACAGCGAGATAGAAAACGGTTATGGAATGATAAAAACATAAATCACCCCCCCCCCAAGCCCCCCTTCTACAAACAGAACGTGAATTAAATGCCCCGTCCTGTTGTTATTTATCAGCTCTGATTAATGCCAGAGTAGCGACACGGCAGAGGAAATCAGCCACAACAAACTGGCCTTGGGGTGACCACTGGGCTAAGGGTCTGGCTGGCTGGGCAAATTGTGACGGGCTGTGGACAGCGTCACTGACTTCGAAGGAGGCTGAACGAGTCTAGCGAGCAGTCTGAGGGAATCTGGCTTCCAGGCCTGGATCCTCGCCATAGAAGTTGGAGCAAGGGGATTTTTGGCTCATCAGCCGATGACCTCATGAAACAGCTGGGGATTTCAGGTAAGAAGAGGACCAGAACCCTGAAGGCAATGGCTGAGGCAGCCGAAAAGAGTTCCAGCTGGATCTGGTCGAGGAGGAACAAAAGTGAACTTCATAAAGCCTGAATTTGCCAACTTAGAACAGGTGTCCCGTTAGCAGTGCATGTGGGTAAGACATCCGTCTAAAAAAAGGCACGCCTTGAGACGCCCACCCATTCAAAAGTTGCGGGTTCGAATCCCGACAGCGCCAGAACAAAAAAGTTGGCAGTAGGGGGGGGGGGGGGGGGATCTGGGAGTCATGACATGGATGCGGCCCGGCCCCCTTAGAGTGCGAGGAGTTCAGGGCCAAAACATTGACTGACTGACTGAAACCAATTTATTGTCAGATTAACTCAAGGTTGTACTGACAAGGCCAAAACACCTGTGTGAGGGGGGTTTCTTCTCTGAAGACCTTCTGCTGTCAAGCTCTCCCTACAATTTCTTCCTACTGGGCCCTTGACAGCGTCACTGACTTGAAAGGAAGCTGAAGTGTGATGTTGCTGGTTTGGTGGTGATTGATGGTGACGATGAGAAGAGTGATACACAGTGCATGGTGAGCAGTGAACAAGATGAACTGTGATTCTTCACAAAGGCACACCACTGAGCAAGCTGGATCAACCTGGCCTACTTCTTCAGTGCGCCACCTCCACCACTCTTCGCTGAGATAAAGGGATGAAGAAGAATTAAAAAAAAAAAATTCTTCCATGCATGCACTAGCGCATATGCAAGCAAAAATGTACAGAGAGAGAGAGAGAGAGAGGAGAGAGAGAGAGAGAGAGAGAGAGAGAGAGAGAGAGATGCATGTTTCTATGGAAGCGCACACACAGAAACAAATATGGGGGCACATAGTATGCAGGGAGAGGAGAGAGAGAGAGAGAGAGAGAGAGAGAGAGAGAGAGAGAGAGAGATGCATGTTTCTATAGAAGCGCACTGACAGAAAAAACTGTGGGGGCACATAGTATGCAAGTGTATAAGAGCACACAAAAGCAAGTATGCACAGCAATGAAACACAACCTCAATAACAAAGACAACGACGAACAAGACAATCAGACCCACTGAACATCTCTAGTCTGGAAACATGGCGGACAGCGCGTCACCACCAGAGCAAACCGATGATGAACACGTTGCTCAACAACATTTAAAAACTGAAAATCTATTTCCGGCGATGACATTAAGCCAATCAGTTTGAAAATAAAGCTCGATCATCCAATCAAAACCCGTCTTTCCTTCTACAAAAAAAACCCAATCTAGCCTCTTTATCACTCAGTTGGAGGCCAGATTTTGCTTCTCTCTCTCTCTCTCTCTTATTATACATTGACCTTTTCCTCTTGACACTCGCGTTTATTTCCCTTTATTGAGAAACGAATGTTTAAAACATAGAAAACCAAACGGTGCTTATACCACTTTTCCTTCATTACAATGTCTCGTCTTATGGCAACTTTTAGACTCTTCGATGGGGTGCTCTTTGCTGCTTCCTCGTGGTATGTTTTGTTATTTTTCTACCTGTCGGACGTGCAGTTACCTTCTTTCCATGGGTGTGAATCTTCTTCTCCTGCCTGTTCGATGGGTGTTGCTCGTTTCTGTCCACTGGGGCGTTTTCCTAGTCTTCTGTCGGTTGGATGGGTGTTGCTCGTTTCTTTCCACTGGGGCGTTTTCCTAGTCTTCTGTCGGTTGGATGGGTGTTGCTCATTTCTGTCCACTGGGGCGTTTTCCTAGTCTTCTGTCGGTTGGATGGGTGTTGCTCGTTTCTTTCCACTGGGGCGTTTTCCCAGTCTTCTGTCGGTTGGATGGGTGTTGCTCGTTTCTTTCCACTGGGGCGTTTTCCCAGTCTTCTGTCGGTTGGATGGGTGTTGCTCGTTTCTTTCACATGGGGCGTTTTCCTAGTCTTCTGTCGGTTGGATGGGTGTTGCTCATTTCTGTCCACTGGGGCGTTTTCCCAGTCTTCTGTCGGTTGGATGGGTGTTGCTCATTTCTGTCCACTGGGGCGTTTTTCCTAGTCTTCTGTCGGTTGGATGGGTGTTGCTCGTTTCTTTCCACTGGGGCGTTTTCCTAGTCTTCTGTCGGTTGGATGGGTGTTGCTCATTTCTGTCCACTGGGGCGTTTTCCCAGTCTTCTGTCGGTTGGATGGGTGTTGCTCATTTCTGTCCACTGGGGCGTTTTCCTAGTCTTCTGTCGGTTGGATGGGTGTTGCTCATTTCTGTCCACTGGGGCGTTTTCCAGTCTTCTGTCGGTTGGATGGGTGTTGCTATTTCTGTCCACTGGGGCGTTTTCCCAGTCTTCTGTCGGTTGGATGGGTTGCAGTATCTCACGGCTTTCCTCTGCAGTGCCAACATTCAGCTCGGTTAGTTGCACAGTGAGGCCACCGCAGGCGGAGATCTATACAAACCTTTAAAAAAATATCTAAGTACTGTATCCGCCAAACATGAACAAATGAATCACAAGACAAAACACCACGCGTTTCGACCTCATAGGTCTTCTTCAGGCCAGATAAACCAGTGTCGTTTATCTTGCCTGAAGAAGACCTATGAGGTCGAAACGCGTTGTGTTTTGTCTTGTGTTTCGTTTGTTCATAAGTGTTTTGTCTTGTGATTCATTTGTTCATGGTTGGCGGATACAGTATTTATTTATTTATTTTTTTAAGATTCAACTCGGTATCAATAGCATGAAGTGCACATTCGTTTTGCCCTGCCTGGGATTTGTGGGGGTGTGGCACGTGCGGGGGAACCGATTCGGGACAGTGCCTCAGCCCTGTTGGGGAGTGTGGGCCCCAGCCTTCTGCGTCACGCTCACTCTGTTTCGGAGGGAACGCGACGGTGAGCCTCTCAGTACCAAGAATACATTATCAGGGACAGAAGGGGACAGTCAATAATGCCGAGGATCGGTGGGGGTTTTTTAAGTGTTGCAATTAAGGACGAACGGTTGTACAACAGTCTCTTTTTAAAAATGGCCCCTGGTGGGGACGTTGAATTTTTGCACTGAGCAGACTACGATACGATGCGACATGACGGGACGGGACTGATAAAATCAATGCCAATAATTGAACTGCAACCCCAAACATTGCAATACATTGAATTTGCACACAAACACAATGCAATGCAATAAACAAACTAATCCAATGAAATCCCAAACGCGACGCAACACGAGCGGCAAAACGCGACGTGATACAATAGATACAATGCCAAGTAACTCCACCCAACCCGCCCGACACAAAAGCAAGGGAATACGCTAAGTACTCTGTCGAGGCACTAGAACTCCCTTGTCCTGGCGAGAGGAGAGTCCCTTCCCTGCAAAGCAGGTCCAGGACGTCATTCTTTTTGTCCATAGCCAGCATTTGCCTCACGATACAACTTCCCCCCCCAAGCCGCATTTGCCTCCCCGATACAACTTTCCCTACCAGCCCAGCATTTGCCCTATGATACAACTTCTCCAAACACCCACATTTGCCCTCACGATACAACTTCCCCTAACACCCACCCACTTGCCCTCACGATACAACTTCCCCCTAACGCAAGATTTCCCTCACGTTTTCAACTTCTCCCAAACAGCCAGCATTCCCTATATCTCCTAACAGCCAGCAATTTGCCCTCACGATAAAAACTTCTCCCTAACCCCGGGCACTTGCCCTCACGATACAGCTTCTCCCTAAACGTTCTGGCTTCAGTTCAGATAACAAAAATACATAAACCACTGAATAATTTGGCACTTGAACATAAAGATGGGACAGGAAGTGGAGCAAACAAGGTTTAAACAGAAAGAGAGAGAAGAGAGAGAGAGAGAGAGAGAGAGAGGAGAGGAGAGAGAGAGAGGAGAGGAGAAAACCAAGGCAAAGGGGAAAAGGGGAGATAATGGCTATGATGTAAGTAAGCTACATTTCTGGGAGCAAAAAAAGGCGGGGTTCTTCACCATCACCCTCTCCCTCCATCCTTTCCCTCTTCCAGGATTGCTAGCGGTGTATATACATTCCTGTGTGCTTCGAATGTGAATCGGGGCGTGCGTGCGTTTGGGGTGCGCGAGTGTTTGTGTGTGTGTGGTGTGTGTGTGTGTGTGTGTGGGGTGTGCGTCCCGTGCGTGGTTTGTGTGTGTTGTGTGTTTTGTGGTGTTTTGGGTGTGTGTGTGTGTGTGGGGTGGTGTGCGTGCGTGCGTGTGTGTGCGCGAGTGTGTGTGTGTGTGGTGTGTGGTGTGTGGTGTGTGTGTTGTGGGGAGCGCGTGGCGTACGCGTGTCTGAGTGGGCGGGGTTTTGTGTCCCTTTCCATGAACTGTCCCACTAATCGCCCCTCGCCTCCCCTACTCCCAAGACACGAACCCCATACAAACCATGCGCGAGTTTATCAGCTCGTGCGCTGGCGCGCCCATACACACACACACACCACCACGCACGAACACACACACCGCACGCCACACACACACCACACACACACACGCACGCACGCACGCAGCACGCCGCACGCACGCCGCACACGACAACACCACACTACACACACACATACACACACAAAACTACACACCACACGCTCGCGCGTTTGCCTTCACGAAAGAGGGGAAAGAAAGAAAAAAAAAAAGGGGGGGGGGGGAGAAAATGGATAGAAAAACAAAGGAGGAAAGGAAGAAGACAGAAACAAAGGAAAAAAAAAAAAAAAAGAAGAAAACAAAGGGTGGGAAAAAAGAGAAGTAAGGGACAAAAAAGGGAAGGGGAAAAAAGAAAAAAAGGAAGGAATAAAACTAAAAAAAAAAAACGCCAGAAAAAAACGGCAGAAAAAGAGAAAAAAACGAAAAAAACATGGGGCACAAGGGAAAGGAAAAAAACGAAACTGATAACCCCAAAAAAAAAAGGGAAAAGGGGAGGGGGGGGGGGGGGGGGAGGGGGTAAAACCCCGTTAAAAAAAGCCTTGGGAACACAACCCCCCCCCCCCCAC
>JAMYXO010004130.1:10000-18163 GCA_033310375.1 Conus canariensis | reverse complement strand
GGGGTTTTTTAGCATGCAAATGTCTAACGCCATACCTAGCAGCAAAGTCACAAACCCCCACAGTAAAAGAAGAAGAACCAGCTTCTGCAAAAAAAGTACAACCTCCTGCTGTAGACCCATTTTCTATGGAATAGTTTTTAAAGAACTAAATAAAGTACAAATTAAGAACTAGATAAGTACAAGTTAAGTTAGTTATAGAAAGTACTTTTTAAGTTAAGAGCAAGTAAATTACAAGTTAAGCGCAAAAAAAAAGTTCTAGTTAAGTACTAGTTAGGTTCTTAAGTTAAGTTCTTAAGTAAGTACTAGTTAGGTTCTTAAGTTAAGTACTAGTTAAGTTCTTAAGTTAAGTACAAGCCAAGTCAGTCAAGTTAATCTTTTAAAGTTCTCCAATGTCCTACAGCATATAAAAACTCAGGATTGACGTAAGTTCTCTTGTTATTGTTAGAGACTAGTGATTTCTTATTAACTGCAGTTGTGTTTACTTGATGAAGAGTAGATCGCAGATTAACATTTGTGTGATAAAATACTTTGTTTTCAAAGAGAGCTTGCTTGTAGTTGTCGTGAGTTATATTTTTTTTGACAACTTCTTTACTTATGCCCTTAGCTTTTTTTGTTACAGAAGTCTGGGTAGCAACGCTATACATCTTCGCCCGCAAACCAACATATTCTTGTATAACTACCCCATTAAGTTCATCCTTCATCTTTCCAATCACTTTCTTGTTAACAGTTGAATGTAGAGGTGAATCTTTAGGATAGTCGCATGTGTCGTACCACCCATCAGCTCCTTTAGCTACCTCCGCTTCTAAATCCTTGTAAAAGTCTTCGGTTGGGATGTCCATAATAAAACTATCAGTGTCTGTGTAAACGACATTTGATTCTGGGTACAGCGGCTTAAAGTAGTCGTATAGAAATTCTAGCATTAATAACTTTGACAGCTCTAATACGGCAAATCCGATAAACGCCGGCTTATCCAACTTCACACTTAGTTTCTTCATCATAATGCCAACCAGGCTGTCGCTAAATATTCTAACGTCTTGGTAGTTAGGTTTAGAGGTCAGCTTAATTGCTTGTTTTGCGCTTGTAACTAATCTTATATCTTTACGATTGTGTACGTTCTCCATGGTTTTGCCAAAACAACTGTTGTTCATCAACTTAAAAAAGTCTTTTTCTGAAGCGTCTGTGGCTTTAGTTCTAAGATCAGTGTTCTTCATGATGTATGGTCTCATGAAAGGCTCTTGGTCACAGGTAATTATTCTGTGAACAGCTGTCAGCTTTAACCCATGTCTTAAGTAAAATTGTAACAACCGGTAATGACAAACATATTTAGTTTTGTTAAAGAGGTTAGGCACGAGTTTAGGCGGTTCTGTGGGACTCATCTTTAATCTTTCTGCGGCTAAGGGGAAATCATTATGAAGATCGTGCAATTCTTTAGGATAATCTAAGTCTACTTCCAAGATTAGCCCTATTGGATTATCGGGCGTAAGCTGTGATAGCATACTTAACACAGTATTGACATCATGAGGCCCGTTTATCATTTCAAAGTTTCTTAATGGCAGTGCCTGGCTCATGGCCCACCCATACAGATTGTTGGCGTCTAAATACATTAGATAGTTGGATGGTTTAGTTGGGTCATAATCATCTAAATACTTGTTGTTGGCTCTGCGGTAAGGATGACAGGCCATGCTAATGCCTCCCCTTAGTCCGCCCTCAATCATCTGAAGTGTATCCAGATCAGAAATTAAGTCAATATCGACGTTTGTAGACTTTAAGAATGCATCCCAAGACACCCTGGGGAAGAGATGTACTGTGATGAATCCAGGCCGTAATGTTTCATGCAAGTGGATCTGTAATTCTGAAAGACGTCTGCCAATAAACACACGTCAGCCAATAAATATTGATCATGATAGTCGCCCATTGTTTGACAGTGTAATTCTGTCCAGGCTTTCTGGGCGTATTCATAGTCAGCATCAGATATGTCTTTGCCTCTAAGACTAGAAAAGAAAGCGCCTTTAGGAGGAAGCGAGTCTTCGTCAAACCTGTCCCACAAGTCCATGTATTCATAAGGATAAACTCCTTTACGAACTAAAGAGGGGTCAAAATATTTTTTAGTGATTGGATAGTCTTGCAGAGATCCTGCTAAATTATCCAAACTTCCCATCAGATGTTGGGCGGAGTCATAAAAGGATAAACAGTCAAGAGTAAAGGTCATGTACTTTTCTGAAGACTGTGCAATACAGGTAACCCTCTTATATTTAGAAGTTACTGCTTGCATGATAAAGTGAGAATCATAGCCCCGCAAGTTATGAAAGAAGATTGGCAGTTTCCATGTCTTGGGATTAACCCTAAGTTGAAGATTACAGCTATTATGCGCAGCCCCTCTGAATTTTCCAGTAATGTGATCATGGTCCCTTACAGCATCGCCTGATAATTCTCTGTTGCATATCCAGCAGTGGGTGGCTGATGTATAACGTTCTTCATCTTCAGGAGTCATCTTAATGTCTGAAAGGTTCAGCTGATTGGAGAATTGATTGCGAAGATGCTTCATCTGCTCTAAAAATCTACTAGCTGCGTTGGGGCCTCTGTAAATCTCCGGCTGTGTGTGTCCGCCATCTGACCTAACAGCAACAAATGCATAAGAACAGATCTGATGACGAGATAATAAGGCTGTTTTTTGTTGCCGTTCTTGAGGACCGTGGTACTGTGGCAAGATTGACTCGAAGTCAGCATAGACTACGTATGGACTCATTTGCATTTTTCGTATATTCTTAAACCTGACTTTAGACCCTGGTTTGGGCGTAAGAAGTTCGGTTTTACAGTCTTCATAACTTTTACAATGTTTCTTATGTTTGTCAACTGCCTGTATAGATGGAATTCTAACCAAACACCTTCTACAAAGCTCTTGTTTAGCACAATCCTTTGTAGTATAAGCCAGAAGTCTGCTCATTGTTCTAATTAATACATAATGACCCTTTAGACCGTCTGCAAACAGAATCAAGTCTACATGATTCTTAAGTGATTCGCCTAAAGGGGGAGCTTCGGGAGAGACCCTTATAGGCTGTAAATTGTCTACTACAGACCATGTGTATACATTTACGGTTATCGGTTTGTTTTGCTCTTCAAACTGGTCGATACTTTCTATGCTCACTGGAAAGGTTATGTTATCAAAGTTCAGGCTATCTTTATACTGCCAATAATTAGATACTCTGTCTGGGTGCTTTTTAACAGGATGTAAGTGCGCCAAAACGCACCACATGAAACACATATTGTCAGAATTATGTATATTTAAGGCTGCTCGTTTAAGAACTAACTCTCTTGGAAGAGGGGTGTACGAATTGCCGACTAACTCTCTCGGGAGGGGGGTGTAAGAATTGTCAACTAACTCTCTCGGGAGAGGGGTGTAAGAATTGTCAACTATATCATAGAACTTTGATTGTATCAATACAATTTGAAGGACTGTTCCATCAGACCAGCTGGAGCCGCGCGTTTTCGCTTCTTCACTTGCATGGTTTAAACTGCGTAAGCATGTAATTAGCCCAGTCAGGTGTAAAGCTGCAATATTTGGTTACTTTTTTATGTATAGTTGAAACCCAGACTTGTATAATACTATCATCAGGGGCTATATATTGAATCAGAATAGCTAACCCCACTTTTACTGGCGGGTTAATTTGAAGAGAGGCTGGGATTTTAGAGATAGCATGTGCCACGCTTTCATGAACATTTTTAGGGTTAATAATGCCCATGTATAATCCAATGATATTATTGTCTAATGATTTGCGACTGCCTCCCAACTGTACGTTGTTGGAAGGTAGTATTTCAAACTCGGATTTACTTGTGGGGCTCATTTTTAACCCCACAATATTTACGTAAATAAAAAAATAAATGTAAGTAAAAGTAAGTAAACGGGCTTTTTATTCTTCTCCCAAGCGTTGCAGCACTTCAAGACACGTTAACCTTACAAGAACGCCTGCTAATATTTTAGCTTTTTCTGAATCACTACAGTCAATGTTCATCACTTTAATTGCTTCGTCAAATAGTTCACTATGATCTTTTATTATATTGTTTACATCATTCTCAAACCCAAATTCACTAAAATCGATGTTTAATACTTTCATTGTTTCGTCAAATAGTTCATTACAATTCTTTAAATCAGATTCACTGAGTTCGGCAGCCATTTTTAAAATCTAAAAATTAAATAAATAAAAAAAATAATTGTGAATGTAAATTCAGCTATTGTTTATTATTCATAGTCTTTTCTAATCGTAAAGCCTGATCTTCATTAAAGTGAATAGCTACTCCTTCAGAGCTGGTAGAAACAGTCAGATTAGCATTTTCAGGAGCCATATTATCAACTAAAATAGCAAGCAACTTTACAACTGGTTGGGGCCAAGAATCTGGTATTTTACTAACGGCTTCCACTACGCCTTCTCGTATAGTTAGACGTTCAAAAAGATCATTAATTAATTCTTCAAACATGCCCTCTAACTCTTCTCTATCGGCCCCCCACCCCTCTCCTCCTCCCAAATTCTGTATATATTAATAAGCTCTGTAGCTACTTCGGGCTTCATTTTTATTCCAGAATAAAATCATAAATTAAAAAATTAACTAGGCGGTGGGTGGGGTGTGCGTGTGTGGGGCGGGGTGGGGTGTGCGTGTGTGGGGCGGGGTGGGATGTGGGGTGAGGGTTGGGGTGGGGTGTGCGTGTGTGGGGGTGGGGTGGGGGTTGGGGTAGGGTGTGTGCAGGAGTTACTCCCCCTTAGTATTATTTTTAGCCCCGGCCGCCTGAATAGGCAGCCTGTTGAATAGGACGTGACAAAGCGACGGTCCACCTAGACCGCAGCCGTTGAAGCGTGGCTTTCTGCTATAGGCTGTGACGTGTGCCTGTTTAATATTCATTTCACGCGGTCTAGCTAGACCGCGGCAGTTCCCTGCTGTGGCTCTTGAGAAGATCGTGTTTCAAGCTGCATTGGTAGTTGAATGGGAGTAATACTGCCTTATCTCCTCACTATATGAAAACATTGCTTTTAGTTCTTTTCTCATGGAGTAGACTTCAATGAAAGGTAGTCCAACAGTAGAAAACCTTTTCATGTATGGTCTCAGCAATCGAGATATCACCCTCAGAGATTGGCAAATCATCTCATGATGGCACGTTTTATGTTTCAATATTATCTCTTTTTGCTCGTCTGAATAAAGCAAAGTGCTCAGTTTGGCTTTCTTGAGAACTAACAGCCATTGCGGCCTCTTGTGAAGATAAACTAGCTTCCAGGCTGGACTCTGCCATGTTTTCTTCTGTAAGGTAACAGCGCTAACACGTCTTCACTCATAGGCAGCCCGCTCAAGAATGCCGGCTTGGGCGGCAGGGTTCGGCGTCCCGGCAGAAATGATGTCATACCTCCCTGTCGATTGGTTGAAAGTGCACACGTGACAGCCCAGGGCCCATCACGTGATGATTAATAATGCAGTATTGACTGCAGACCTCCTGTGCAGCAGAGCGTGCAACGCTGGCGCAGCAGAGCGTGCAACGCTGGCGCAGCAGAGCGTGCAACGCTGGTGCGGCAGAGCGTGCAACGCTGGCGCAGCAGAGCGTGCAACGCTGGTGCGGCAGCCGATATTGATTGGAGCCGGTCTGGGGAGGCAGGACTGTCAAGCCATATAAATGTTAAAATGTTTAGTTGACTTTATGGCCTTGGAGAGAATGTAAATATCCGAAGGAGCTCAAAATAACTGGATTAATGTTGATGACGAGCAAGGCAATCAAATAAGCCATATACAAATACCTGATGGTTATTACAACTTTTGTTCTTTAAAAGAAGTGCTTAACGATTTTGGCATATTGTTAACAATTAACGAGGCGAACCTTAGAATTACTATGAATTTTCCACTAGAGGAAAGAAGGGAGTACACTTTCCCTAAAGGCCTAGCTAAAATCTTGGGCTTTTATGATAGTGACAAATCTTATAGATTTAGCACAAGAGAAGGCATCTATCAATTTGAAGGCAATAAACCTTCTGATTTTTCTGTGAATCCAATGCTGTATGTCCATTAACAACAGTTAAAAACAAATACTAATTTGGTTAATGGCCATCCATCTACAGTTCTAAAGGTTTTGCCGTCAATTAAGGCGGGGTTTTGCGATTATCAGCTATATACGTTTGATGGAGACAATCAATTTAAAGAATTAATTGAGGGGGCTATAAATTCATTAGATGTAAAAATAACTAATCAAGATGGAAGGCTAGTTGTTTGTTCTGACTTATTAATGGTGCTGGAAGTAGTAAGGGCTAAGTCTTGCGGACGTTGATAGCTGAGAGAGAATGTAAATATCCAGGCTCTATATCACCACAGCTTATTTTGCACGAAAACCCCCCATTTTTCAAAGTACTGATTACGTCAATTTTTGGAGGTTTTGGGGTGTTAATTTTGATTGAAAACAGGTGTTAATTTCGGCAAAAAGTGGCATGAGAGGGACGTGATTTGTATGTGAAAAGGGGGGTTTTCGTGCAAAATAAGATGGGGTGGGGTAGAGCCTGGATATTTACATTCTCTACGCGGCCAATCATCAAGGACTTTACATCTAAAAGGTCATAGGCAAAATGTAGATTTAGAACTGCCAGTTGATGCGCTTTTTGCTCTTTCTTGGATGATTGCTTTTTTGGCCTTTCTTGGATCATTCCACAAACCGCACTCCGACCCGACAACGCACTCCACCCCCCCCCCCCCCACTCTCTCTCTCTCTCTCTCTGTCTGTCTCTGTCTCCTTCCAGTTTCAGTTTCAGTTTCATCAAGGAGGCGTCACTGCTTGCAGACTAGTTCATATACGCTACATCACATCCGCTAAGTTTTGAGACCACACTACGCATGATTTTAAGCTGATGGATAAAGGAATTAACTAAGATGAACGAATTGAAGAAGAGGGTCTCGTGGCTACGACTTACCAGATGTCTGACCTACGCATTAGCCCAATGCTCTGGTCAGACCTTGTCTCCTTCCAATACGCACAAGTATTTAGGACTATACTTTTCCCACGAAATTGTGTGTCTCATCCTCTGGCTGCACAGGGTAACAAGGTGGTCATTGGGCTACCTCTACATGACTTTACAATCGAGACATCCAGTCTACTTTTTGATGCCAGAGTGCAGCCAATGCTTCTGTACGGATCAGAAATCTGGGGTGTAGATAAAGTATGAAAATACACAAGAGAAAGTGCAGATATAGATATACTCATATCAATGACAATTCTTAGCAGGGAAAAGGAAATTTGAGGGAGGCAAAGGGGGGAGAGTGGGGGCGAGATCTACCAACTCGAGCTGAATTATTACTGGTCATGAAGATTGGGTTCATAAACTCGGCTGCGCGTAGACAGGGGATGGGAGAAGGGTAAAGGAAGGCTGAGGGAAGGAGGGGCTCGGACAGCGGTTGGGGTGGGGCTGAAAATGGAAGAATTACCTTTTGAACCCCTCACCTAGCTTTCCACTCCCTCTGTCCATCAGCATGAGAATTCGGACTAGGACATGTTCAGTTTTAGCTTGTTTGTCAAAATGAAATAAAAGGAGAATTCGGACCAGGACATGTTCAGAACACCATTAGTTTTAGCTTGTTTGTCAAAATGAAATAAAAGAAGAATTCGGACCAGGCCATGTTCAGAACGCCATCAGTTTTAGCTTGTTTGTCAAACTGAAATAAAAGCAATGGTTACTACCTATAACTGGCACTGTCATAGTCACGGTTTGAAGTGCATCTCAGTGAGCGCGAACAAATGAAACCTGCAAACCTGGGCTTCCCAGAATATAGGTCCAAATGAGCATATCGAGTAAACTAACTTGGTTACCACAAAACTAACCATCATTTGAAAATGTTTAGTGAGGCACTGGATTCTGAATTCCAGTATTAATATAATTCAATTAACATAACACAACAACAATGGCGTCGGAACCGGGGAGGTGAGGACAGGGGGTACAAGGCCCTTCCCACAGGAGAGCAGGTGGGAGGGAAGGTGGGATGAGGAGTTGGAGTTCAGGGGTGGGGGTGGGGAGGGTGTCAGTGGGACGACTGGGATGCGTGAAGATTCAAATCGTGAAATGTAAGGAATGAACATACTTTTTGCGTAGTAACCATACATACAAATCACATTTTACCTGTAAGAGGAGTTAATACATATTCAAGAAA
>JAMYXO010004129.1:5000-18163 GCA_033310375.1 Conus canariensis | reverse complement strand
TTTCTCCCCTCTTCCTCTCTCTTTCTCTTCTCTCTCTCTCTTAAATATATATATTATATTTATATATATTATATATATAATATGATATATATCGTCTTCGGTATACATATGTATATCTATCTTTTTATCTATTATCCTTACACAACACACACACACACACACACACCACACACACACACACAATATATATATATTTATATATATTATCATACATACATACATACTACATACATTATATTTGTATCTATCTATCTGTCTTCATTTTTATATATACAAGGTCAGGCAAACAATTCTTCCGTCATTACTTTAATGACCGGCAAAGATTCAAAAAAAAAGAAAAAAAAAAAAAAAGGGGGGGGGGGGGGGGGGGCGGGGCGGTGGGAAAAGAAAATGGGAACATAAAAAAAGGGAAAATATTTATAAATTTTAAAACCCCCGTCACTAGCAGGACAGTTCATTTCTCAGATCTACATATGACCTTCTGCCCTCAAATGCAAACCTGGCGAAGTGGGGGGAAAACAGACGATCCTGCATGCCCCCTCTGCCATGAAAAACAAAAACAGTGGAGCAGTCCTAAGCTCATGTAAAGTAGCCCTGGCTCAAGGAAGGTACACATGGAGGCACAACCAAGTGCTCAAAGAGATTGTACAAGTAGTCTGGGCTAGTACCAACCCCACAAAAGGGAAAATCAGGACTCAAAAGCACCCGCAACATTCTTCACGGCAGGGCAGCAAATCATGGCCAGAACAACAGTGCCACTCGAACATGCAGGCAGAGTCTGCTGGACGGGGCAGATGACTGGGAGTGCACTGCAGACCTCCAGAATGAAGAGTCACCCAGAGATCATCAGCAAGAGTGGCATGAGACCAGACATAGTAGTCCACTTAAGTCAACCAAGCAGCTGATCATGATCGAGTCACGGTGCCATATGAGAACAGAATGGGCAGCTCAAATCTACAAGACTGAAAAGTATGCTGATCTGGCAAACAAACCTGAGGAGAGAAGGCTATCAGGTCAAAGTCTCACTGCAGAAATTGGAGCTAGGGGTTTTTTTAGGAACGTCTGCATACAGCCTCATTTAAACAGCTCTCAGTTGCAGGGAAGGAAAAAAAAACCGAGCCCCGAAAGCAATGGCAGAAGCGGCGAGAGGTGTTCAAGCTGGATTGGTCAAGGAGGAACAAAAGTGAACTTCATAAGGCTTCATTTCCCCACAAATATCAGGTTCCCTGTGGCTCAGTGGTTAAAGCGCGAGTCATTAAGTGGAAAATGAGCATGTCCAGAGGGTCATGGGTTCGAATCCCCGCCATGGCTCGTCCCAAGATGGGAAAAAAGGGGCAGAGGGGACATCCGGAGTCATGAACCGGGTGTGGCCCAACCCCCCAGAGTGTCAGGGAGATAAGGGGCCCAAACACTTGCTTGAAGGGGGCTTCTCTTCTGAGGACTCTCTGCTGCCACGCTCTCCACGAGTTTCTTTTTATGATGCATGGGTAAAACCATTGACTTCGGGAATGGCAGGAGGGCGTCCGGGAAAGACCGGAGGACACTGGGAAAGACCAGAACCAAGGGCTCTGTGGGCTGGCTCCCCACTTTGCCTTTTAAACATGTGGCTCTAAGAATAAAGGAAAAGATGCTCCCAGGATTCACCGAAAGGGGGAGAGAATGATTTAATCATCGGTGCTCAACCAATCATGACTGCAAATCCCAAACGGACTATGAACATGGACCAAATGGAATATCCATGTGTCTGTGGAAAGCGTTTCGCTACCACCCGTGGCATGAAGATCCACAGAACAAAGATGGGATGTGTGAAGACTCATCTGAATGAGCAGCAGCGCACTGCATCAGCAGATAAGACGTCGGAAGACCAAGGCCAGGATTTAAACCACAGTGCCAAGGACATCCACGCTGTTGGTTCGGATGAGGAATTTGCACAGGCCCTCGATGCCAGGCGCCTGAAACTCAACCTGCCACGAGCAAACGAAACTGAAGATTGGGAGAAACTGGATGCAAAAATCGTCCAAAGACTCGATGCACTGATAGGGAAAAGCACCCTGGAACACAAACTAGCCACATATGGGGACATTGTGTATGCCACATGTAGAGACGCCTATGGAGCAAAACTACCCAAAGAGAAAACACCTCCAAAGAAATCCAGACGCCAAGAAAAGATGGACAAGATCAGGGTCCAAAAGAAAAACCTCAAGATGCAAATGAAGACCGCACTGCCAGCTGAAAAACAAGGCTTGGAAAAACTGTGGAAAGACCTGAAAGAAAAACACAGCGCCCTCAGCAAAGCGGAATCTGCGAGGAAGAGGAAGAGCAAAAAGAAGAAGACACAAGAGCGCTTCTTCAGAGACCCCTTCCAGTTTGCCAGAACACTGTTTGAGCAGCCAAAATCTGGGACCCTAAGTGTGGACAAAGGAGTTCTTGAGCAGCATCTGAGGAAAACATACTCTGACCCACAGAGCAAAGCACCACTCGACATTCAAGGTCTGGTGTGGCCAACCAACCCTGAGGAACAGTTCAATGGCAAGCCTCCAACGTTGGCGGAAATCAAGAAGGTGGTCGACAAAGCCAGAGCCAAATCATCACCAGGGCCAAACGGAATACCTTACCAGCTTTACAAGAAATGTCCCAAGGTGCTGGAGTGGCTCCACAGGCTGCTGCGATCGGCTTGGAGAAACCAGAAGATCAGCGGCCAGTGGATGACGGCAGATGGTGTGTACATCCCCAAAGAGCAAAACTCAAGTGACATCAGCCAGTTCAGGCCAATATCACTACTGAACGTCGAAGGGAAAATCTTCTTCTCTGTCATGGCAGCAAGGCTGACCAAGTACCTGATGGAAAACAAGTACTTGGATGTGTCAGTCCAGAAAGGTGGCATCCCAGGCGTGGCTGGCTGTGTAGAACACGCCACAATGATCTGGGACGCAATCCAAAAAGCAAAAACAGAAAAGAGAGACCTGGACGTAGTGTGGCTTGATCTGGCAAACGCATATGGATCTGTGCCCCATGAGATGATACAGTTGGCTCTTGAGATGTACCATGTGCCAAAGAACATCCGCGACATGCTCAAGAAGTACTTCAATGGCTTCTCAATGCGGTTCTCTACCAAGGAGTACACAACAGACTGGATCAACTTGGAAGTGGGTATTGCAATGGGCTGTGCAATTTCCCCAATACTGTTCGTGCTGGCAATGGAACTCATCTTGAAAGCAGCAACAAACAACGCGAGACAAACAGACCTTGGCGATGGATACAAGATGCCTCCTCTCAAGGCCTTCATGGATGACACTACAGTGATTTCATCCAGAGAAGACGAGACACGTCATGTGCTGGAGAGGCTGGACGACATAGTTGCCTCATCCAGAATGAAGTTCAAGCCAAAGAAATCACGGAGTCTCTCACTGAGGAAAGGAAAAGTGGCCGGATCTGTGGTCTTCAGTGTTGCCAACCAGGCCATTCCAACAGTCACAGAAGAACCAGTCAAGAGCCTTGGAAGATGGTATGATGATACGCTGAAAGACACACAAAGAGCAAAAGAAACCAAGCAGATGGCGGAGGAAGGCTTGGAGACCATTGACCAGTGTGGGCTCCCTGGCAAATACAAGGTCTGGTGTCTGCAGTTCATGCTGATACCAAAGCTCCTATGGCCTCTGATGATATACGACATCTGCACCAGCATAGTGGAGGCAATGGAAGCCAAAATCAACAAGTTCACAAGGAAATGGCTTGGTGTCCCACCCTGTCTGACTGACATAGCGCTGTACTGTCGCCAAGCAAAGCTGAAACTACCACTGAAATCCATCCTGGAGGAATACAAAGCAGGGAAGATCAGACTTCAAAGCATGCTGGAGGACTCAGGAGACAAGGTGGTAGAAGCAATCAAGCCCCAGCTGAAGACAGGCAGAAAATGGAAAGTTCAAGAGGCGATGGATTCTGCAAAAGAAAGTCTCAAGATCAGAGAAATAACAGGACATCACACAGACCAACAGCCAAGGACTGGGGGTGACCAAAACTGAATGGTGGTCAAAGGCCAAAGGAAAAGCCAAAAGAGACATGATGATTCAGGAGATGAGAAAAGAAGAAGACCAAAAAAGACTCCAAAAAGCAGTCCAGCAGAGCCAGCAAGGACAATGGACAAAGTGGGAGAATGCACTCCAAAGAAGTCTCACTTGGAATGACATTTGGCACATGGCCCCTCTCAGGATCAGCTTCATTCTCAGATCTGCATATGACCTTCTGCCCTCAAATGCAAACCTGGTGAAGTGGAGGAAAACAGACGATCCTGCATGCCCCCTCTGCCATGAAAAACAAACAGTGGAGCATGTCCTAAGCTCATGTAAAGTAGCCCTGGCTCAAGGAAGGTACACATGGAGGCACAACCAAGTGCTCAAAGAGATTGTACAAGTAGTCTGGGCTAGTACCAACACCACAAAAGGGAAAATCAGGACTCCAAAAGCACCCGCAACATTCTTCACGGCAGGTGGCAGCAAATCATGGCCAAGAACAACAGTGCCACTCGAAACATGCAGGCAGAGTCTGCTGGACGGGGCAGATGACTGGGAGTGCACTGCAGACCTCCCAGAATGGAAGAGTCACCCAGAGATCATCAGCAAGAGTGGCATGAGACCAGACATAGTAGTCCACTCTAAGTCAACCAAGCAGCTGATCATGATCGAGCTCACGGTGCCTTATGAGAAACAGAATGGAGGCAGCTCAAATCTACAAGACTGAAAGTATGCTGATTGGCAAACAGCCTGAGGAGAGAAGGCTATCAGGTCAAAGTCCTCACTGCAGAAATTGGAGCTAGGGGGTTTGTAGGAACGTCTGCATACAGCCTCATGAAACAGCTCTCAGTTGCAGGGAAGGAAAAAAACCAGACCCCTGAAAGCAATGGCAGAAGCGGCAGAGAGGTGTTCAAGCTGGATCTGGTCAAGGAGGAAAAAAAGTGAACTTCATAAGGCTTCATTTCCCTCAAATATCAGGTGCCCCTGTGGCTCAGTGGTTAAAGCGCGAGTCATTAAGTGGAAAAATGAGCATGTCCAGAGGGTCATGGGTTCGAATCCCAGCCATGGCTCGCCCAAGATGGGGGAAAAAAAAGGGGCAGCAGAGGGACATCCGGAGTCATGAACCGGGGTGGCCCAACCCCCCTAGAGTGTCAGGAGATAAGGGCCGAAACACTTGCTTGAAGGGGGCTTTTTCTTCTGAGGACTCTCTGCTGCCACGCTCTCCACGATTTCTTTCTACAGTATGTGGGAAACTATCGTACTCTTTCCTGAAGATAGATCAATTCATATTGCCTGCTCCTAGGCCTTTGGTCTGGTGGATCGGACTCACCAGGGAGACACGGATATATATATTATATATTATATATATATATATATATGTGTGTGTATATATATATATATTATTATATATGTGTGTGTGTGTGTGTGTGTGTGTGTGTGTGTTACGTGTGCGTATGTATACAATATATTTTTTATGTGTATGAATTACACAAGCACATACATTTTATATAAGTATCATTTTACCAAAGATTCATGAAAGTCTCATCGACCCTCCAGGCCACCCTATTGTCTCCAGTGTCGGGGATCCTTTTGAAACTGGTGTCGTTAACTTGTTAAACAACTATGTAAAAGATTACCTGACCAGATGCTTAGTTATGTTAAAGACACCACCCATGTGTTTCAATATGATGGATGAATCGAACGCTGAAATGGGTCCTTTTAGGGGAAAGACAATGCTTGGTGACAATAGACGTAGTCAGTCTTTCCACTAGTGTCCCCTTTGAAGACATTGTAAAAATCCGTAACACATTCTTGACAGTTTTTTAACCGATGGAAAGGCCCCTTCCAAAGAAATTGTTGTAGAAACTATGGTCTCAAAAATACTTATTGTTTTCCTTTTTAGACACTATTTATCATCATAAATCAGGCACAGCCAAGGGCACACCTATGGCTCCTACTGTGGGCTGGCCACAAAATGTTGTTGTTGTTGTTGTTGTTGTTTTAGAACATAGCCCGAATCAAAATAAATTCTAACTCTCGGGAGGTCCTTTACGTGATGTGACTTCTTGTTTCTCTCACAAAACGAGGGAGTAGTCAGATATTTAGATATGGAGTGAGGACCTGTTCTGTTTGATGAGATGACGGAAGAACCGGAAAATCGTGAGTTACTTCCAGTTCGGTCATCCTTCGTCTCAATAGTGTCGGAAACCGATTCTTGTGCCTGATTCTGATTTTTTCAAGCCGCTGATCTTGCTTTTCACTCTGCTTGTGTCAGACACAAGTCTTGCCACTCTCTTTTTTAGTCCTGATCTGTATCAATGACATTGTCAATAGAACTCTGGATCGCTACAGTGTGTTCTGCCCCGTTTTTTGTCTGTTTCTTTGTTGTTTGTTTGTTCTGCCTGTGCCAGTAAGCATTTGTTTTTCTTTCAGGATGTCCATTCTGGACACAGACAAATGGAAACCGAAACAAAAAGGGAAAGAAAAGAACCCATGGCCAATGTCAAACGAAATATTGCTACAGTGCCAAGCAAGCTATCGAAGGCACTGAGTATCGACAGCACAATGATAATTATAAACAGAATGCCATTCAACTTTCCGAATAAGATCACTAACTGCCACAATGAGGAGATTTCTATTTTAGAGTGTGAGGTTTACAGGTTGGCATTTAGCAATTCAAACACTTTTTAGATATAAAGAGCGACAAAGTCTTCACATAATAAGAAATATGGTAATTCAAGAACCAGTCATGAATACAGATAAATAAATTCAGAAAAAAAAACAGAAAGAAAACCCCTTTATACACGTTAAGAAAAATGTTCATTAAAGATAACACAAGACGAAAAAGATGGGGGGGGGGGGGGGGGGGGGGGGGGGGGGGGGAGAGGGACCTCATCTAACGAAAGTGCTGCCAAACGAACGAACACACGCGCTCGCGGCGCGCACACACGCACACACACACACACACACACACACGCGCACACACACACACACACACACACACACACACACGAAACACGCACACGCACACGCACACACACACATGGTTCAGGAAGCGGGGGTGGGGTTCAAAACGTACCCATTATGGAGACAGGCATATACATCAACGTTCCGTGATCACTGTCTTTCTATCTGAAAGGATACAGGCCGAGACGTTGATGTAAATATTTTCCATTTCCTTTTTCGTTTAGGTACAGGGCGAACTTGATGTGGGCAGACGGGACAGTTGTCCACGTGCTGGTCACGACAGAACTTGAGACATCCGTTTTATTTCGTTCCAAATGTGGCGCATTTGGACTAGACATGGGTATCTTCGTTGAAATCTGGCCTGATATCGAGTTCTCTAGCTCCACCACGATACTGATGGATTGTAACTCGGGTGGAAGGAGATCCCGCATTATCTCTGCGACGCAAGTGCTCCGTTTGACAGGACTCTGAGAGTAAGCTCTGTGGCATTGAATTACGAGTGATGTTTCTTTCAGTTCACGATTTATTTCTTGCCCCTTTCACCACCAAACCCATTCGTTTCTGGCCTGTGATGCGCACAGTGCCTGCTGGGGCAAGGATGATGTGCAGTTTGGTGTACACCGAGTTACCTGGGATATCCCTACTGCTGCCTCCTGTCCACTTCCAGGGATGACACCACTTCCTCCATCTTACGCATGTGCCACGGAAGTGGGCGCGTGCCCTACACTTTCCTTTGTAACCACCGGCAGGATTGCAGTGACAACAGTGACGAGTCATTTTGTGTCCTCTCTCCTTGTCGTGGACACGGTCTTCTTCAATGCGGAAGTATCAAACAGGTATTTCAAAAGCTTTTACTTATCAAAACCCGACCGGTATGATGTCCTATACATAACTACACAGTGACATGTTACAAAATATCATCATTACGTTTTCAGATTTATTCATTGTATTCAGTGTATTACAACAATACTATCATAAGAACGTCACACATATGATTTTGTGTTACGTTAGTCTGTAAATCCAAGAATGGTATTTTCAGAAAATAATCGACATGAAAAACAAACGGTTACTAAAAACAAACAAGGGAAAAAACTTTTAAACCCTAGTTACAAAGACAAGGAACTTAAGTCTCATTTCAAGGAGGTCAAGTGAAGTTGTTGGGAGGGGCTTGGATGAAGTACCTTGAACTTACGTGAACATTACGCACCGGTGTATACAGCGAGATATGTATGAAATACGTTATTATTTATTCTAAGGTAATCGTACAGTGAACAAAAAAGATATTGCTATTTTTTCTATATTATGATGCAACATGATCTAACAATTACTTATTTGTGTATATCATTGAATGTGTGAAACATTTGGCAGACTTTTACGTGTCATTACAGTGCTACACAAATGTACAAAGCTGTGATGGTCATGTAGATTGTGTCAACGAGAGGATTTAAGGTGGATGTTCTGTGATTAATGAAGTAAAGGGAAAATACAAAGACCCTCCTCCACGTCCGTTTGTCATTGACTTCGCGAGAAAATAGCTCCACCATCATTACTCGTCTGACCTATGCGCAGCGCAGAAGATCCGTGGTGTGTCCGGAGACCCACTATCAGTGTGCACACGATGGATTCTGCCTGCCTGTATTCACAAGGTTTTAACGGATTTTATGACTGTCCAGATCATGAGGATGAAGCAGACTGTGACAGCTTACACCTGCCGGGTCATTACCGATGTTTTGATTCTGAGGTATGCGTTCACCCAGACCAGGTGTGTGATGGCATCAACCAATTGTCCTAAATGGGACGAAGAGTTGCTCTGTAGTCTGCAGTGTCCAGAACCTTGCATTTGCCACGGTCTGGCCTTCACCTGCCTCACACCTTTCCCCGCCCATAGCTATCCTGAAGTTTCGGTACTTGAATATGGATGGCAGTGGTATGACTACGTCTTGCAAATGTCAGCCAACAACATGTTGGTCTATCTTAATCTGGCTAACTGTCACCTGAAACATGCTTCCAACATTACGTTACTTAACTTGAAAACTCTTGATCTGAGCAGTAACAGACTTTGTCAGTATTCCTGTGGAGATTTTAGCCGGTACTCCAAGTCTAGAATCATTATTTTTGTTCAATAATCCTTTGACCAGCTTTCTCAGTATGAATACAATGAAGACATTTTCTGTGTTTAAAAACTCTGGACTTGTCACTTTCACGTCTTTTCACCCTAGATCCCTATACGGTCATCAATCTCTTTCCTGGGGTAACCTTTCTGAATCTGTCTTACAGTGGCACAGAGATCGTCACTGGCCTAAGTTTCCAGCCAATGGGAAGACTTGAAGTTCTGGACTTGAGGGGCTGTCCAATGACCGGCATTGACAAACATATTTTCGGAGGTCTCGACCACTTGCGCACCATTTATGCAGACGACTTCAAGGCATGTTGTGCAGCCATGCTCCTGCCAGACTTCAGGCACTGCCAGGCCCCTCGGGGACGAGCTGTCTTCTTGCCAGGATCTACTGAGATCTAATGTCTACAGGTATGTCTGGCTGTTTTCAGCAGCCTGGCTTTGATAGGTAACGGAGGTGAGCTTTTGTGTTTCGTCTGTCATCTCTGCGATGTAGCGGCTCACCAGGCTTCAACATCTTCGTATTTACCTCTGCGTGTCTGACTTTCTGATGGGCATCTACCTGCTGCTAATTGGCACGGCTGACAGAATGTACCAAAATAACTATATCTGGGAGGATCTGAGATGGAGGCATAGCGTGCCATGCAAACTGGGTGGGTTTCTGTCTTTGATGTCTTGTGAGGTGTCTTCTTTCCTAATTTGCTTGATCACATTTGATCGATTCCTAGTCGTTCGCTTTCCATTGAGTTTCTTGCATTTCAGAGGATGGAATGCACAACTGGCTTCTTGTTTGTCGTGGGTCGTGGGATTTTTTCTCGCTGCTATTCCATTTTTTACCGAGTGTGGCTCACTGGAAGTTCTACAGTCAGACTGGAATCTGCATTCCTCTACCCGTAACTGGGAAAAGGTCCGACGGCCATGATTACTCGTTTGCAATCATGATTGTCCTGAATTTCATTCTGTTTCAGATCGTTGCTTTCGGCCAGGCAGTTATCTATTGGTCTATACGATCTAACACCCTTAAAGGAGACATGAGTAGTCAGCGCTCTCAGGATGCCAGTATAGCCCGCCGACTGTTCACTGTGGTCATATCAGACTTCCTCTGCTGGTTCCCCATTGGTTTACTTGGACTTCTCGCCTCCCAGGGCCTGTCTGTCTCAGGGGAGATCAACGTAGTGATGGCCATCATTGTAATGCCGTTGAACTCAGCGTTAAATCCCTTTCTCTACACTATCAACCTGCTGCTAGAAAAACAACAGAAGAAAAAACGAAGAACGGCTTCTTATGCTGATAAAATCTCACAGGTCTTGATTGTTTTCATATCTGGAATTTAATGTAATTCATAAGCAGATATAGATCCTAGCAAATTAATTTTGTATTGTAATTAATTTGTCCCTTTTGTCTGATAGAATTATCATGATTTGTCCTTAAAGTTTGTTTTAATAATCGCTCGCAGTCACATCACTTTAAAACCAAAACTGAGTTTGGATTTATTTCCACTGATACATAGCACAACTTCGATGTTTGATTCTTGCCAGTAGTTGTTGTTTAGATTAAATCGAATGCAACGATTGAACATTGCGTTCTTTGAAATGCAGACTTTATTCTACATGTACAATAATAACACATTTTGCTGAAACGTAAAAAGAAAAGTGTAGGTGGTTTTTCGAGTTTTTTGGTATGCAGCATTGCATTCACGGCTCTCAATGGGTCGTCTTAATCGAATGATGGATTCGTGGATTGTTCACATAATATGTGTTCATTATGTGCAAGTTCATATGTTTGAAAGCATGCCTCTGTGTATGTATGTATGTGTGTGTGTGTGTGTTGTGTGTGTTTTTTGAGAGAGAGAGAGAGAGAGAGAGAGAGAGAGAGAGAGAGAGAGAGAGAGAGAGAGAGAGAACGAATTTTTTTTTCAGAGGGTAGTGGAGTAAGCATAACTGCTTTTTTTTTTACATCCAGCCCTCCGGGGCCAAAAGAAAAGAAAAGAAAGAAAAAGATACTAATTCTGAAATATAACAATACCAAATGCAAAAAACCTAATGTACAAGAGTGAACACAGACAGAAGAGGTGGGATATGGTGGGGTGGGGGGCGGGGTGAGGGAGTGGGGGCATTAGGGAGAGAGAGAGAGGAGAGAGATAGAGAGAGAGAGAGAGAGAGAGAGAGGAGAGTTAACAAAAATAGCAATGAGAGACAGAGTGAGGGAGAAAGGAAGCGGGAGGGAGAAGCAAGGCATGGCATTTAACAATGCAGTATTGCACTGGCGGAGTCTCTCAGAGAGAGAGAGAGAGAGAGAGAGAGAGAGAGAGAGAGAGAGAGAGAGAGAGAGAGAGAGCATCTGAAAACTAAGATTTCAGTCGTGTTTGCCTTCCCTGTCCCGCCTTTCCATACGTCACCCTTCATTTCATTCTTCACCCTCATCCCCTCTCCTTTCTTGTCATTCTATAAATTCACTTCTTCGATTTTGCTGTTCGTTTCTGTAATTTCTCTAGTTAAAAAAAGACCTAATGTTTGTGATGATGCCCAGCTTTGGTCTTTCCATTGTTCATTTCAGCCAAGAATCCGCCATTAGTTGACCGACTCGATATCACCGCGCTTTTTGGAAGTCGCTCGGATAATCATTCACTAATGTAAGCGCGTCAGATGCTCGTTGAGGGACATTTTTGTTTTTTTTCTATAGTTTTACACGGGTGGTCAAAACCAGTCCTTTGTTCAATCGGCCATGAAATCTGTTGAGGATGGGATGTGATTTTCCACCCTGTGAAACTACCATACTAACCGTCAGCGTCGGGTACTGTATAGTGTTGCCGTTTGGGGTGGGCGGGCTGAGAGATCCTGGGGCCAATTCCAGTCGGAGGTGTTTGTGTGTGGAAGGTTTGAGTCCCAACATGCTTCTGTACAAAGTTTAGTGTACCATGAGCTCAGATGGAGAGGCTGAATCCACATGGTCGAGTTTCATTCAATACCACACGAGTCACAGGTCATTCTCTCTCTCTCTCTCTCTCTCTCTCTCTCTCTCTTCTCTCTCTCTCTCTCTCTCTCTCTCTCTATCTATATCTATATATATACAGCAAGGCTAGAAGCTGAAGACAGACTTTACGCCACCAAAGCCTAGCATTCAAGAGAAAGTCCTTCAGATGAAATGTCCGCACATGCCTCTCAAGGACAAAAGGCACGTGACTGTATGTCCGTGTTTAACATGTTCGATCTAATCAAATTTAAAAAAAAAAAAAAAATTAAAGCAACGCCAAAGAGCCACAAGACAAAACACGTCGCGTTTCGACCTCTTAGGTCTTCTTCAGGCAAGATTTAGGACAACGAAAATGAAGGAGCAATCATTTATCTTCATCCAGCTTGGCACAAGATAGACGTTGAATAAATGTTATATTCACTACTATTATTAGTATAATCATTATTCTTGCAATATTCTGACATTTAAACTTACCACTTTTCCTGCATCCAAAAGCATCACTATCATTACTGTATGGTTACGGTCACGTTTATTATTAAAACTATTATACACATCATAATTATTGATATAATTATTAGATTCCACACTTAATAATAATAATAATAATGAATACTTATATAGCGCCTATTCTCGGCTAGAGTCCAAGCTCTAAGCGCTTTACAATCAACACTCGCTTACACAACGGGCTGCCTACCTGGGTAGTGCCGACTGAAGAGCTGCCAGCTGGCGCTTCATTCAGTCGTTTCCCGTGTCATCCAGTCAGTATCGTTCAATATCGTTCACTCAGTTTCTTTACTTCCTTCATTCTTTCCATTTCTTACGCAGGGTGCATGCTGTGTGTAACGTGTCATCCATACCAACGGCCAAACTGGCCTACTCTTCCGAAAGTTGGTGATGGGATTTGACGTGTGTGCAAGATATTATGCGTGCGTTCACACACGGAACCTCGGTTTATAGTCTCATTCGAAGGACTGTATGGGAAATGGAGTCAGAACTAATGTTAACTCCGAGGGAAAAATCCCCCTGTACCGAAACGCCCCGGCGGAGATTCGAACCCGCAACCCCAGGATCACCAAGATTACGAGTCAGGCGCTCTA
>JAMYXO010004128.1:0-18164 GCA_033310375.1 Conus canariensis | reverse complement strand
AACCCCCCATTCCTTTTACCCTCGACGGATGAGGTAACAACATCTTCATATCATTGCCAGACTGGATCGTTACCATTTCACAGGAGAAACGTTAAGTATGCACGTGTGATGTTGTTTCATTTCATTGATTTCTTCGAGATTTTGTTCTCAGCTGAATCGTAAACACCACAGAGGGTCTGTGGTCCTTGGCGCCTTAGCAGGGGATGGAGTGACAGATGCACACGTGCCTGGGGGGAAGAGGTGACACAGGAAACGGGATCAGCAGACCAGATAGTCAGGCATCAGGATGCGGTGATGAATCCTGGCTGCTGATGCAGGAATTGACACGGAGCACGTCTGTAATTCTGCACAGTAAACGGAAGTCAGAGGTGCTCACGTGGGCTTGATGGACAATGCACATGTCAAAGGGCAAAATCAAAATCCTGTTCCTGCTTTGAACTTCTCACAGGGCTGTGTTTGGCTTTGTCCAATTTACTCCCACAAGGAAGATAACTATCAGTAGAAGTGCTTTCGATTCATCGTTTCTTTCTTTCCAGCATAGATAATTCCTTACGTATTATGCATACAAACGTCCCTCTATTCCTACATCTACTCCAAACCATCCTTCTCTCCCAATACCCATACTCTTCTCACCCTATAAAGTGTAACACATCGTCTGTGTGGACATAATGCTTAATTCTGGGGTGGGAAGTGGTTGGCACTGTAAGGAATTTGAACCTTTGGGGCATAACTGAGTGTGGACACTACTGATTAATGCTCTGTGCATCATGGCCAAATGTATGCGCTTGATTTGTGCATCTCATGCCTAAGTTCACAGGCTATGCATAGGTTATTTCATGCATTGTGTTTCTTGATGTCTTCACAAAGTGAGGCTTTGGTGTATCTGTTCTATGTATTGTGTTCTTTCTCCCTCCTGGCCCTTACACGCATACATACAAAATTATGAGTGAGCCACCATCCATTGCAAAGGTTGTTTCCCTTCTCACTTCTTGTGTACACACGTGTATACACACGAGAGAGAGAGAGAGAGAGAGAGAGAGAGAGAGAGAGAGAGAGAGAGAGAGAGAGAGAGAGAGAGAGAGAAGAGGAAGAGAGAGAGAGAGAGAGATGCAAAGACAGTGGAAATTCTGGAGTTCAGACAACAAAGCCCATAAACTGAAAAAGTCCAATTTGTATACTACTGACAGAAATCTGTTCATATTTCTCTCATTGGAAATGCTATCCTTAGCAGGTTTGGAGGGGTGCCTACCTTCCTGTGGATGAGAAGAAGTGCGCGTTTTTCTGCACGCGTGGGACAGGACTTGGATGGCGGACATTGTGTATGTGACGACAGTGGTGGAGAAAGAACAGGTTCTTGGTCGTTGTCATCCATCGCCTCTTTAGACATGGAGTCCAGCTTCCTAGATGATGAATACTGTTGTCATCCATCGCCTCTTCAGACATGGAGTCCAGCTTCCTTGATGATGAATACTGTTGTCATCCATCGCCTCTTAAGACATGGAGTCCAGCTTCCTTGATGATGAATACTGTTGCCTGCAGATTCCTTCAGATCCCCACAGAGTTGTCTCCTTCAAGCTGCTTGGCCACCGTCATGTCTGTGCTTGTAGCTCACCTCATGGAAAAGGTTCACTTCCAGGTGTCACGGACAACAGTGGGCCACCAGGTGGATGCCCGTCGAGGCTCTGATCCTTTGCTGTCGCTCAGATCTGGTTTCTGTTATAAACGAAAAAAGACAAGTTATCTAACTATAGCGTAGGGCTGGAGAGACGGTGGGTCAGTAAACTCAGCAACGAACCGATTATTTCATCTGTTGGAACAATGCAACCGTTTATTGGGAAAGGGGTGGGGGTGGGGGGTGGGGGGTGGGGGGAGGATAAGAAAGTTGGAGGAAGGGGATGGTGGGGGGGGGGGTATCTGTTAACTGCTCCTTCTCCCCACTTGGGTACATTGTCATTAAAAGAGGAAAAATAAAAGGTGATCAGCTACACAGCAAAAGATAGCAAATGTCAGTGTCTACAACATTAACTTGACACAGTTTGTAAAATGGTTGGTTGCTTCGTTGGTTAGTTACTAGGTAGTTTATCATATTAGCTGGCTGGTGGATTGGTCAGTCTTTCGGTTTACTTGTCGATTCATCAATCAATCAGATCCAAAAAGCGTGGATAAAGCACAGCAGGGGTGCTTTGTTTTTGCACACGGAATGAATTTTCAGGCAAAATGAATACAAATGGCAAACTAATTATCAGAACGAGAGAGACGAGACAAGACAAAACAAGATTATTTTTTTACGAGGATAATAGATAAGCACTGATGTGCTTTTTTTTTAAGAGGATAACAGATAAGCACTGATGTGTTTTTTTACATCCAGTCCTCGCCCTGAGTAGGGTCAACAATGCAAAATAAGATAAGGCAACAAAAGAAGCATGCAAAAAGTGACTAGAACTACAATACGATACGAAAAAAGTAAAATGGGAGAGAGAGAGAAGAGAGAGGAGAGAGAGAGAGAGAGAAGAGAGAGAGAGAGAGAGAGAGAGAGAGACGAGAAGGAGCGAAAGGAGTGCAGGGAAGGGCGACAGAGACAGCGAAAGGGAGAGAGGGACAAAGAGGCGAGAGTGGGTGCGGGAAAGAGCATTAGAACAATCTGACAATCAAAACATCCCAAGGAGATGCAAGACAATCGAATTTGAAGCACCAGGGGGGAAAAAAATGAAAAAAAAGCACAAATGGGGGGGGGGGGGGGGGGGGGGCGGGGGATGCATAATGATAGTCCAGTCACCACGGCTGGGGGGTGGGTGGGAGGGGGGGAGAATGTCATACAGATCATAAATCAAGTCATTCCAGCAGAACCGTGAGAGAGAGAGAGAGAGAGAGAGAGAGGAGAGAGAGAGAGAGAGAGAGAGAGAGAGAGAGAGAGAGACGCATAAGAATACAAGCATAACATAATGACAAGATGGCAGGTAGTAGTAGGAAACACAACGTGCGCGCGCGCGCGTGTGCACACACACACACGCGCGCGCGCATACTCATATAAGACATACTAAACAGAATAACATGTGCATTTCAAGTACAAACCACTTTCTAAATAGTCAGGGTCATACATAAGGCAAAGTGGGTGGTGGTGGTTGGTGGTGGATTTATGGCGGAGTATGCAAGTATTGGCACATAAGATGGCTGAAATAATGGTGTTTGAAGGTTGCTATGCATTGGTGTTGTTTGGATGATTCAGGGAACGAGTTCCATTGACAGGAACCTGAATATGTTAAACTGGATTTGAATAACTCAATTCTAGGAACAGGGACATGAAGTTTGGGTAGAGTCCTTGAGGAATTAATTGATAATCTGTGAACTAATGTTGAGGGTGCCTTCCCAGACACAATCTTGTGCATTATGATCCCTTTGTTGTATTCTTATCTCAGACTTAAAGGGAGAACTTGAATCTTTTTATAGTCAGAGTCCAGAAGACTACTGCTTTTTAGGAGGACTCATTTGAGTGCTCACTTGTGTAGGCTTAGCAATGGTGTGAGGGTGTTAGCGCTAGCACAGTCCCATAGAGTAGATCCATAGTCTATGTATGGTTGAATATGAGACTGGAAAAAGAGCTTGCGTGAATGCAGGTCGAGGAAACGTTTGATTCTGGAGAGTTGATAAACTTTCAGTGAATTTTTTTCTGCACAGTGAGGTTATGTGAGCTTGCCAACTAATACAGAGAGAGAGAGAGAGAGAGAGAGAGAGAGAGAGAGAGAGAGAGAGAGAGAGAGATGGGGCGGGGGCTCCAGGACTGACATGGTAAGGCAGAGTGCGTGTGTGTGAATGTGTAAGTGCTTAAAAGTATTATAAACGAGCTCCTCCAAAGTGTAGGGAAACACTTAAATGACAAAGATCCTGCATATAAACACTACCAGAGGAAATCCTTCCCGGTACAGGTATCAGTTTTGTTTAAAAGCAAGTGAGTGGATGGAGGGTGGGGGCAGAAATCTTTCCCCGTTTCTTTCCATCAATAACACCAAGTGCGGTGTGCGCGCGCACGCACGTACGTACGCACGCACGCACGCGCGCGTGCGCGCACACACACACACACACACACACACACACACACACACACATACACACACAAAGACAGAGACTGAGACAGAGAGACAGAGAGAGACAGACGTAGCGACAGGGAGAGAGAGACAGAGACAGAGGAGATGGTGAAGGAGGTGGAGATAGACAAAGACAGAGAGACACTGAGAGAGAGGAGATGGGGGAGGTACAGTGTGAAGAGGGAGGGACAGAGATATCAGAGAGAGAGAGAGAGAGAGAGGGAGAGAGAGAGAGAATGTCATCAGAGTGAGAGAGAGAGAGAGAGAGAGAAGAGAGAGAGAGAGTCACCAGACAGACAGAGGGTGGTGGGGAAGGTGGAGTGTGAAGACAGAGAGAGACAGGCAGGGAGACAGAGACCGTCGGGGTGGTGAGAGAGAGGAGAGAGAGAGAGAGAGAGAGAGAGAGAGAGAGAGAGAGAGAGGGAGAGGGATGGAGAGGGATAAGAGGAGAGGAGAGGAGAGGAGAGGAGAGAGAGAGAGAGAGAGAGAGAGAGAGAGAGAGAGAGAGAGAGAGAGAGAGTCCCATCTAAATTACAACTTTTCATTAAATGCAATTGATGTTGTAGAAATACATTATGACCAGTTTAGGGGCCCCCAAACTCACCACCAAATGGTCAGAGCGCTTGCCTGCAGAGCTGACGGTGGTGAGTTTGAACCACACGTGGGGTTCCAGTTTGTCCGGCTTGAAAACCCTCTGTCCACCCCGCAATCAATGAAAACCCTCTGTCCACCCCGCAATCAATGAAAACCCTCTGTCCACCCCGCAATCAATGAAAACCCTCTGTCCACCCAGCAGTCACTGAAAACCCTCTGTCCACCCAACAGTCACTGAAAACCCTCTGTCCACCCCACAGTTAATGAAAACCCTCTTTCCACCCAGCAATCAATGAAAACCCTCTGTCCACCCGCACTCAATGAAAACCATCTGTCCACCCCACAGTCAATGAAAACCCTCTGTCCACCCAGCAGTCATTGAAAACCCTCTGTCCACCCAGCAGTCAATGAAAACCCTCTGTCCACCCAGCAGTCAATGAAAACCCTCTGTCCACCCAGCAGTCAGTGAAAACCCTCTGTCCACCCAGCAGTCAATGAAAACCCTCTGTCCACCCAGCAGTCAATGAAAACCCTCTGTCCACCCAGCAGTCTATGAAAACCCTCTGTCCACCCAGCAGTCACTGAAAACCCTCTGTCCACCCCGCAGTCAATGAAAACCCTCTGTCCACCCCGCAGTCACTGAAAACCCTCTGTCCACCCAGCAGTCACTGAAAACCCTCTGTCCACCCCACAGTCAATGAAAACCCTCTGTCCACCCAGCAGTCACTGAAAACCCTCTGTCCACCCAACAGTCACTGAAAACCCTCTGTCCACCCCACAGTTAGTGAAAACCCTATGTCCACCCTGCAGTCAATCAAAACCCTCTGTCACCCAGCAGTCAATGAAAACCCTCTGTTCTCCCAGCAGTCATTGAAAACACTATGTCCACCCCACAGTCAATGAAAACCCTCTGTCCCCCAGCAGTCAATGAAAACCCTCTGTCCACCCAACAGTCAATGAAAACCCTCTATCCACCCAGCAGTCAATGAAAACCCTCTGTTCTACCAGCAGTCATTGAAAACCCTCTGTCCACCCAGCAGTCAATGAGAACCCTCTGTTCTCCACGCAGTCATTGAAAACCCTCTGTCCACCCACAGTCACTGAAAACCCTCTGTCCACCCAGCAGTCAATGAAAACCCTCTGTCCACCCAACAGTCAATGAAAACCCTCTATCCACCCAGCAGTCAATGAAAACCTGTCCACCCAGCAGTCATGAAAACCCTCTGTCCACCCAGCAATCAGTGGAAACCCTCTGTCCACCCAGCAGTCAATGAAAAACCTCTGTCCACCCAGCAGTCAATAGAAACCACTCTGTCCACCCAGCAGTCAATGGAACCGATTCTGTCAGGGAGGTTAAAAGGGGCGAAAGAGAAGGTGGGATCACTTCCATCATGCCAGGCCCTAGACACGTGACCTCTGACAGGTCAAAGCCTTTATGGCCAGAAGGTGATGGGAATATTTGCTTTTGTTTTCAATAAACCCCACATTTAAAGAAAAAAAAACCTCTGAAAGTGCTCCTTTCTGAGAATGTGAAAACTATGCTCATCTTCAATGGAAACAAAACAAGATGGAGTAAACTCCTGTCTGAAGGCGAGTGAGTGTCGGAGGTAAGAGCTTCGAGGTTGACCCAGCTTCCCTTGATATTTGCGAAGCACAATGACAGTATCTTGAATTAGTATTTGAAAGTTTGGGGAGTGGTGACATGAAGGGGCCCGCCAGGGAGAGGTGGGGCGGGGGGGGGGGGGGGGAGGGGGGGGGGGGAGGGGGGGGGCTGGAAAAGAAATCGTGGAAAGGGGAGGGGGTCAGGAGGGGAGAAAAGGAAATTATCCAGCAAAAAAAGCAAAAAAACAATTTGTTTTTAAATCTTACCGTCAAAAAAGGCTTGGATTTGATCGAATCCAGGCCAAGGTGTAGTCAATCAAGGCGGCCATATCTTCTTTCGGTTTGCACTGCTTTGCTGTGACGATTCACGCAGCTATCCTCTCATCCCATCAACATGACCCAGGCCAGTTTTTTCCCCAAAGGCTTAGGTCACTCCACAGTGTTTGTAGGTGAAGCTGGCATTATTCAAAGAAGCAGCACACAGTTTAGAACTACAAGTCTTAAGGCACTTCTTTTGCACATTACCGGTTTAACGGCAACGGAGTGCATCAGTTCAGTTTTCAATTCGCTGTTCGTTTGCGATGGCGGGCATCGTCACGTGTTCACACGCAGTGCCGTTCATTGGTGGAGGATGCGAAACCTTTGACTATGTCGTGAGATAAGATCACGCGCGGAGTAGCTCCGGCACTTTCAGGAAACACGTGAATCACTGTCTGGCTCTTCCCTTTGCAAAACACCCTCATAGCTGTCAGGGACTGTGGAAGAGGGCTAGAGGGAAGGAAGGGGGGGGGGGAGAGAGAGATTGGGGGGGGGGAGGTTGGTGCAAAAAGCTTGAGGAAGGTGGGGGACAGGGGAGGTTGGGGTGAGGTAGGGTGGACGTTTTGGGGAGGTTGGGAGATACGTTGGGAAAGGTTGGGGGGGGGGGGGGGAGGGTTAAGTTGGGGGAGGTAAGTTCGAGGGAGGTTGGGGTGATAAGATGCGCGAGGTTGGGGGGAAGGTTGGAGGGGGGGGGGGGGTAAGTAGGGGGGAGGTTCTGTGGAAGGTGGCGGATGCTAAGTTGGGGGAAGGTTGGGAGAGAGGTGGGGGGAGGGTAAGTTGGGGGAAGGTTGGGGGGAGGTTGGGTGGGATAAGTTGGGGGTGGGGTGGGAGGTTCGGTGGAAGGTGGGGGATGCTTAGTTAGGGGAGGTTGGGGGGAAGGTGGGGGACGGTTAGTTGGGGGGTAAGTTGGGCGAGGTTAGGGGTAGGTTGGGGGAGTAAGTTGGGGGGGGGGGGAGTTGGAGGAGGGGGAAGAGGGCTGTGACGGGACCTACCTTACTGTTGTATAGGGAACATTTCGTCCAAGTCTCACTTTCCTTTTTGCTCTGCAGTTGGCAGAGAACAAACTAATCAACATCTGTCTGTCTGTCTGTCTCTCTCTGCATAGGTGTGCGTCAGATGGAAGGGTTGGGGGATATTGGTGGGGGTGGTGATATGGTTATATTAAGTGTGTGTGTGTGTGTGTGTGTGTGTGTGTGTGTGTGTGTGTGTGTGTGGTGTGGGTGGGGGGGGGGGGGGAGGGTGTCATGCCTAAAATCCGAACTGGCGATCAACCATGTAACCATTGTGATTTGCTTTGTCCTGTGCGTCTTGTGCTGGTCACTTTAAGTTCTTTTGGTGTTAATTACTAATGAAGTCTGAAGTCAATCTTTCATTTGGCCCGCCTTGTTGTATTCGGTTTTTATGCTCGCAGGAGTATTTATTGAATTGTATACGGTTGGTGTTGTTTCACTGAATGCCACAAGAAAGAAAGGAAGAAAGAAAGAGACAGAAAGAAAGCAACTAACAAACAAACAAATAAAGGAAAAAAAATCAAAGAGAAACAAAAAAAGTATTTTAAGAATTGAAGGTTTTTTTTATGTGGGGATTCAATGGAGATGTCCTCCGACAACCACCCCCCCCCCCCCCCCCCCCCCCCCCCCCCCGCCCCCACTTCCCACCACCTCTGCCTCTCTATCCTCTTCTTTCTTCTTAAGGAAATCTCTGTGAAAACACAGTTAAGTCTTCCTTGAAAGTAACAACCACTGTCTTGCTTAGACAGATGAACTCCCTAACCATTTAGTTATATTTCAAATCAGCTCTGCCACACACTCTAGCATTTCCTGCCTGACCCCCCTCCACTCCCCGCCATCTCCCACCCTCTCCAATTTACGTAAGTCGAAAAATGGACAGATTTCCTTTTGTACACCCTCCTACACAAGAGCAGCTTTCTGTCCGTTCTCTGGAATAGATATGTTGAAACTCCCCAGCCAAATATGACTTCACGTGATGGAAAGAAGCATGTGCACGGGAGACGAGGTGCAGTGAACAGGTTACGAAAGGAACGTTTTCTTGGAAAACTAATTGAAACGGTTAAAATCATTGGTCTTTTTCCTGTTTGAAAAAGGCTTCTTCGATCATTTTGAAAGAAACATCTCACCATTTTGAATAGGACTAAGGCAGAGACTGAGAGGGGAAGGCAGAAACCAGCTCCATGTTTTCGACGAAAGACTCATTCTATCTTCAGTTTCCATTCACCCAATCAAGAAAGCCGGTTCGTAAATGATTCTTCGTGTTTTATGTAATGTCCACCTTCTGTTAAAGTTGAAGAGCTGGAATTGGTAGGAAATGGGGGAAGGGGCATTTAAAACCCCACTGAATAGATTCCCATGGAAAGAGTTTCTTTCTTTGGAACAAGGCTGAAGTCATCGAAACATTGCAGCGTTGCACACTGTAGAACATTCAGAATATTTGAAACAATCAAGTTCTCTCTAATCTTCGAGAGAGACAAAAGAACACGATGGAGGGATTTCATGTTCGAAGGCAAGAGACTGCCGGGCGTAGGAGACCGCTCAGCCTTGGAGAGGGGGGGGGGGGGGGGGGGGGGGGGGGGCGGATGATGAGGGAGCGGGTTACAATGAATAGATAGTGAAAAGGAGGAAGGAGGGTGGTGGGTGGTGGCTAGATTTTCCTTTGAACCCCTCTCCGATATAAAAGCTTTCCGTCAAAATGTTGAAGCTAATTCATCGTTCAAATCTAATGGCATTGTATATTTACTCATCATGCATGGGCGATAATGGTGTTTTCTTTCAGTAAACGGTCCTTGACATTTGACAGAAAGAATCGTTTGCACGGGAAGGCGATAAAGAACAGGACTTTCTGGTTTCTCTCCATGAAAAATCATAGTTTGGTTGCAAAATAAGTAAATCAATGAATGAATAAACAGAAGAGAAAAGAGCGCTAAAAAAAAAAAAACGCCAAAAGAATAAGTGATGACAAATCCAAGGAAGTGAAGGGCCGCGGAGGGGGGGGGGGGGGGGGGGGGAATGCAAACGGAAATCCTTTTCGCTTTGTTTCGTCAACAACAGCAGATGCGTCGCAGAAAGAGAGAGGGGAGAGAGAGAGAGAGAGGAGAGAGAGAGAGGAGAGAGAGAGAGAGAGAGAGAGGGAGGGAGGGAGAGAGAGAGGGGAGGGGGGAGGGAAACGGAAAATGATTTATTCAGTTTGCGTCATTCTGATGGGGCGGATGGGGCCGGAGGGGGGGGGGGGGGATCTATATTTAGTGAAGTGTTAGCAACAACGAGAACTGAAGATCCATCAACGCACTGAAAACAGATTCCAACATCTTTTAACTTTAGAGAATAACAATCACATGATTCAATATTAGCATGGCCAACAGTTAACTGAGATCACATGCCTTTCAGATGCCTTATATAGATACTAGCCATACATTCTACAGTGTATTGTTGCTATCATTTGCTCTCAGTGAGGCCACATGGAATAAACATGAATTTGAACAGATTTTGTTGGAATGCATTCTTCACAAAAGTCACAGAGACTAGGATAGCAATACAAAACTTTTTTTCTCCATTTTTTCCATCTTTTGCACAATGGGCATATCACAGAATTGGCTGATGCCTCACTATACTGGACCCAATATATTACAATATCTGTTACTCCAGTCTAGATTTTGTCAGATAACATTCGATGTATCTGTCAACGTCGATTAAAGGATAGCTTTCACAATTCCTGGATGGATCTTTAAGTTCTGTATAAAGAAAAAACAGTCACGTTATTGGGCATATTTATCCTAGTTTCGCCATGGGTTCAACACTTGAACCCATGTGTGTCTAACACTTCACTCATGTGTGTCTAACACTTGAACTTATGTGTGTCTAACACTTGAACCCATGTGTGTCTAACACTTCACCCATGTGTATAACACTTGAACCCATGTGTGTCCAACACTTGAGTCCATGTATGTCTAACACTTAACCCATGTGCGTCTAACACTTGAACCCATGTGTGTCCAACACTTCACCCATGTGTATAACACTTGAACCATGTGTGTCCAACACTTGAGCCCATGTGTGTCTAACACTTAACCCATGTGTGTCTAACACTTGAACCAATGTGTGTCTAACACTTAACCCATGTGTGTCTGTGTCTAACACTTGAACCCATGTGTCTAACACTTAACCCATGTGTGTCTAACACTTAACCCATGTTTGTCTAACACTTAACCCACGTGTGTCCAACACTTGAACTTATGTGTGTCTAACACTTGAACCCATATGTGTCTAACACTTGAACCCATGTGTGTCTAACACTTGAACCCATGTGTCTAACACTTAACCCATGTGTGTCTAACACTTCACCCAGTGTGTCTAACACTTGAGTCCAGCCACATCAGCATCTCGTAAGCTTTTCCAGGTAATCCACTTCCACCATGTACATCATGTTTGAGTCAATACCTGATACACTGAACATACGTATTTTCATCATGTACAGCACGTTAAAGTCAATACCTGATACACTGAACATACGTATTTCCATCATGTACAGCATGTTAAAGTCAATACCTGAACACTGAACATCGTATTTCCGTCTGTACAACATGTTAAAGTCAATACCTGAACACTGAACATACGTATTTCCGTCATGTACAACATGTTAAAGTCAATACCTGAACACTGAACATACGTATTTCCTCGTGTACAACATGTTAAAGTCAATACCTGATACACTGAACATACGTATTTCCTCTGTACACATGTTAAAGTCAATACCTGATACACTGAACATCGTATTTCCATCATGTACAACATGTTAAAGTCAATACCTGACACACTGAACATACGTATTTCCATCATGTACAACATCGATTAAAGTCAATTACCTGATTACACTGAACATACGTATTTCCGTCTGTACAACATGTTAAAGTCAATACCTGATACACTGAACATACGTATTTCGAAACAGTAGCGTATCTCATACATGAACATACGTATTTCCATCACGTCATTTAAAGTCAATACCTGACACACTGAACATACGTATTTCCATCATGTACAACATGTTTAAAGTCATACCTGATACACTGAACATACGTATTTCCATCATGTAACATGTTAAAGTCAATACCTGACACATAACATACGTATTTCCATCAAACAGAGTGGCGTTCTGACTCTCTGCACGCCAAGTCAACATACGTATTTCCATCAAACAGAGTGGCGTTCTGACTCTCTGCACGCCAAGTCAACATACGTATGTCCATCAAACAGAGTGGCGTTCTGACTCTCTGCACGCCAAGTCAACATACGTATGTCCATCAAACAGAGTGGCGTTCTGACTCTCTGCACGCCAAGTCAACATACGTATTTCCATCAAACAGAGTGGCGTTCTGACTCTCTGCACGCCAAGTCAACATACGTATTTCCATCAAACAGAGTGGCGTTCTGACTCTCTGCACGCCAAGTCAACATACGTATGTCCATCAAACAGAGTGGCGTTCTGACTCTCTGCACGCCAAGTCAACATACGTATTTCCATCAAACAGAGTGGCGTTCTGACTCTCTGCACGCCAAGTCAACATACGTATTTCCATCAAACAGAGTGGCGTTCTGACTCTCTGCACGCCAAGTCAACATACGTATGTCCATCAAACAGAGTGGCGTTCTGACTCTCTGCACGCCAAGTCAACATACGTATGTCCATCAAACAGAGTGGCGTTCTGACTCTCTGCACGCCAAGTCAACATACGTATGTCCATCAAACAGAGTGGCGTTCTGACTCTCTGCACGCCAAGTCAACATACGTATTTCCATCAAACAGAGTGGCGTTCTGACTCTCTGCACGCCAAGTCAACATACGTATTTCCATCAAACAGAGTGGCGTTCTGACTCTCTGCACGCCAAGTCAGAGTGTGGCGCTCTACTCATAAAAGAAAAATGTCTTCAGTGCACAGACGTGGATCTTTTCAGCTCCAACAACGGCTGTATAAAATCCTTAACTCAGCACCGCACATAGCAATAGGTAGTACCGGATAGTGAAAATGTTTTCAGCTCGAACAACGGCTGTATAAATTCCTTAACTCAGCACCGCACATAGCAATAGGTAGTACCGGATAGTGAAAATCTTTTCAGCTCCAACAACGGCTGTTATAAAATCCCTTAACTCAGCACCGCACATAGCAATAGGTAGTACCGGATAGTGAAAATCTTTTCAGCTCGAACAACGGCTGTATAAATTCCCTTAACTCAGCACCGCACATAGCAATAGGTAGTACCGGATAGTGAAAATGTTTTCAGCTCGAACAACGGCTGTATAAAATCCCTTAATTCAGCACCACACATAGCAATAGGTAGTACCGGATAGTGAAAATCTTTTCAGCTCGAACAACGGCTGTATAAATTCCCATAACTCAGCACCGCACATAGCAATAGGTAGTACCGGATAGTGAAAATCTTTTCAGCTCGAACAACGGCTGTATAAAATCCCTTAACTCAGCACCGCACATAGCAATAGGTAGTACCGGATAGTGAAAATGTTTTCAGCTCCAACAACGGCTGTATAAATTCCCATAACTCAGCACCGCACATAGCAATAGGTAGTACCGGATAATGAAAATGTTTTCAAAATACTGCAAGTGAATTGCTATGAAGCATGTGCAATTTACACGTAATATACAACACAGCTTTTTTTTTTCCCGGTTTGCAAGGTCTTCACAACAAAGACCAAACTAAGCTTAGGAGAAAAATATATACGAAGACACTTATTACGGTTCAGACCCTTTCCTCTCCAGAAAGAAACCACTTCTCTATCGCTGCGAGGTGTGTGTGTGTGTGTGTGTGTGTGTGTGTGTGTGTGTGTGTGTGTGTGTGTGTGTGAGAGAGAGAAGAGAGAGAGAGAGAGAGAGAGAGAGAGAGAGAGAGAGAGAGAGAGAGAGAGGGTCGATGGACTTACGGGGAAAAATCATTAAAAAATGATTTTAAATATTATATCCATCAAACATAAACAAACCAGTCACAAGACAAAACACTACGCGTTTCGACCTCTTAGGTCTTCTTCGGGCAAGAACAACAACACTCGGGACAATGAAAATGAAGAATGAACAATCACTTATTGAATTCGGTGCAAGATGGGCGTTGAATCGATGGGAAAAATTAGTTTGATGCCAAAACCACCTATGTCATAATAGTCCATGCCTAAACACATATCATTGACAGCTGTAAACCAGCTATGGCATTGTGGTCCATGCCCAAACACATATCATTGACAACTGTTAACCATCTATGGCATTGTGGTCCATGCCCAAACACATATCATTGACAGCTGTGGTGCAGACCAATCCTTAAACAGCTAGAGAACAGGCCAAAAAAAAGAGAAAGGAAACCACAACACACACACACACACACAACACACACACACACACACACACACACACACACACACACACACACACACGCATACACACAAAAGAGCGCTGCATGTATCCTGTGAATCAAGCACGCCATTGGACGCACTGACAGAAACATGAAGCATGTATGGGTGATTAGTAGATACATGCTGGTGTAGATGAAATCTTGAGTGACAATGAGAAAGGCCAGAGACAATGTCAAATTGTCACGTAGCTTACTGAACGATTCGATGGACACACTGCTAAAAATGCGTTCGATGCGTATTGTATCATTGACACTTTTTCTCGTATCCTCAAGTCAGTGTCACACTTAGTCTGGGTTTTCTTTCTTTCTTTTTTTCATTACATCTGAACATGGCGATACACAAGGCCACATAATGGAACACACCTGGTACTCATCCGTAACTATTATTTTCTGCATGGAATGTCCATAGCTCTGTAGTCCGTGTCCCAACCAATGTCAGAGTGGCACAGACTGGTCCCTGCGTGGCAAGAGGACTGGCCACAAGGTTACGGAGAGTGAGTGGACAAATGAATCAAAACATACGGATGGACACACTGGTAGGGACAGGTTTGATGCTCTAAACATGCATGGCTAATCAATCATACCGATGGACACACTGGTAGGGACAGGTTTGATGCTCTAAAACATGCATGACTAATCAATCATACCGATGCACACACTGATACAGGCAGATCTGCGGTAAGGTCAGGCAAGGTTGCTTATAGCCCAGCCGACCACAAAGGTATCAGGGCTGTCACCACGTTGAAGTCAACCCACAAGTAATAATAAAAAAAAAAAAACAAAGAGACAAACGAACAAAAATTCACACATTTCTTCAAAATACACCTTTGAAAAACGCACCAGAAATTTCATTAAAAATCTTTCTTCGTAAAATCTTTGATTAGATGGAAAAATTTTAATCTCTTTCAGAAATTCAAAGATCACATCAGGTGGGACTGAACTGGGTTGTCATGAAGTCTGCTACAAAGTGGCTGTCTCACATCATGCAAATCCCAACACTCTAAAAGAATATGTTTCTCTGTGAGTGGAACATGACATGGAATGCACCATGGAGCTTCTTCACCTTAAAAAAAAAAAAGAATGGGTGCAAAACGAGTGGCCTGTATGCAAACGACACAAGACTGTTTCGTCTTTACGGCCGCCTCAGGAACCTGGTAAAAACTCTTTCAGGTCTGGACGGATTTTAGATGGTTTGTTATCCTTCTGCGAGTTCCATTCCTCTGGCTATGATGACGCTTAGAACATAATCAAATATACCGATAGACACACTGAGAGAGACATGTTTGATGCTTTAAATATGCATGGTTAATCATGCATATAGATGAACACACTGATAGAGTGAGGTTTGATGATGCTTTGAACATGCATGGCTGTTTCATGGATGTTCCAGACCAGCTAACACTGCATTTTTGTGCAGAATGGGACAGGCCAGAAATAGGGACTGTAGCCTGGTTATTGAACTCATCAACGGACACACTGAAACAAACACGGTTGATGCATAGAGTGTTCACACCTGTTTAGTTCGTGTTCCAGTCCATGTGAGGTCAAAAAGAGAGGCACATTATGTGGTCTGTTCATGGAACGCATCAACAGACACACTGATGACAACACTTTGGTGGGTCGGATATCTATGGCTCAAAGCGTATGGCACCATGCTTTGGCGCAGACTGCTCCCTAAATGGTAAGAAGACAATCCAGAAACACATGTTCTACATGTGGACTGCTAATCAAACACACGGACCAGACAACACTGATAAGAATTCAGTTTCGTGAGTGAAACGTGCATGGCTGTTTGGCAGTTGCGACAGACCCTTTCATGCTCAAATGTGACGCCGAGCTGATGAGAGACCTTAAAGCAGAGGTCTGATGCTCGCGGCCTAATCGTTTAATACATCCACAGACGCAAACAGAAAAAAGCACTTTTATGTATTAAACATATATGGCTGTTCTATGCATGCCCCAGACCAGTTCCATCTCAGTTTGGGGACATATTGGTCCTTAAATGGCAATGGGAGAGGACCACTACAAGCAGTCTGTTAAACATACACTGACATGAAGGACACTGGTCCTTAAATGCAAAAGACACTGGTCCTTAAATGCAAAAGACACTGGTCCTTAAATGCAAAAGACACTGCAAAAGACACTGGTCCTTAAATGCAAAAGACACTGGTCCTTAATGCAAAAGACACTGGTACATGGTCCTTAAATGGCAATGGGAGTGGTTCACAACAGATACAGTCTGCATGAGTCCTGTCTGTTCAAAAACACTGAATGACGGAAATTGGTCCTTAAATGGCAATATGAGACGTCCACAACAGACGCAGTCTCAACGAGGGTTGTATTTCAAACACATCAATGTAACAGAGACATCGTCATGGGCTAGGTCCGTTACAGACACGATCTAAATGAGTCCTACATTTTGAAACACATCGACACGGACACACTCACTACCACACTGATGAAAAAAAAAAGATTCTGGATGGCAATGAATGAGAGACGTCTGCAATAGACACACACTGTGAGAGTCCTAGTCATTGAATGTGTCGACGGACGCACAGGTAACAACCATACAATAAATACATACTATAAGAGTCCATACAACAGATGCATACTATAAGATTCCATACAATAGATGCATACTATAGGAGTCCATACAACAGATACATACTATAAGAGTCCATACAACAGATGCATACTATAAGAGTCCATACAACAGATACATACTATAAGAGTCCATACAACAGATACATACTATAAGAGTCCATACAACAGATACATACTATACCACTACAACAAACACCCTCCGGGGGTTGCAACCTTGCCGTGGTCGGAGGGCTTGCACAGTCCGTGATCCCTTAGGCTTTGCTGGCGAATGACAATTCCTTCACCTTCACCTATCCCGAATGACAATTCCTTCACCTTCACCTATCCCGAATGACAATTCCTTCACCTTCACCTATCCCGAATGACAATTCCTTCACCTTCACCTATCCCGGATGATAATTCCTTCACCTTCACCTATCCCGAATGACAATTCCTTCACCTTCACCTATCCCGAATGACAATTCCTTCACCTTCACCTATCCCGGATGACAATTCCTTCACCTTCACCTATCCCGAATGACAATTCCTTCACCTTCACCTATCCCGAAGTCTTGAAGACCGTTGGGGCGCCAGAGAAGATTTCGCAACCAGCTTCCTGTGATCCTACCGCGCTACAGGACGGGGACGGACGGACGGACTCACACACACTCATACACGCACACAATCACTCACTCATTCACACACACAAACACACACACACACACACACACACACACACACACACACACACACACACCATCACTCACTCATTCACACACACACACACACACACACACACACACACACACACACATACACACACACACACACTCTCTCTCTCTCTCTCTCTCTCTTTCACGCACGCACACACACACACACATGCACTCAAACACTCACTCACTCACACACACACACACACACACACACACACACACACACACACACACACACTCACTCACTCACACGCATATACCTGGCACACACAAACACACACACACCTACACACGCACAAACACACACACACACACCACACACACACACACACACACACACACACACACACACACACACCCTACACACACACCTACACACGCACAAACACACACACACACACACACACACACACACACACACACACATACACTACACACACACACACACACACTCACTCACACGCATATACCTGGCACACACAAACACACAACAGACACACACACACCTACACACGCACAAACACACACACACACACACACACACACACACACACACACACACACACACACACGCAAAAATTTGAAAGAAATCAGTTTGTTCTTACTAAACAGTTTCAAGAGCTTATTGCAGTGCATCAGCCGCAGCGCAGTCTTTGCTCAGCAAATCAGTTTCACTTGCAAATTCCAAGTGTGAGTGATGGAAACACCGATAAGAAGACACTTGGGTGTTCGTTCTTTCTCCAATATGGAACCTACTGTGTGGATCCCCTACCACTTGCCCTGAAAAACAGCAAGTCTGCTCGTCGTTCAAAATTTAAAAGGCCCTGAAGACCCACCTGTTCACA
>JAMYXO010004127.1:0-18166 GCA_033310375.1 Conus canariensis | reverse complement strand
TTCCCAAATTTTCCGCTGCAGTGGAGGGAAAAAAGGAGATGGAATGACAAACAAAATTTGTTTATGAAGGGGCGCCCCCTTGGCCCACACCCCACGCCACCCCCTACACCCCTCACCCCCCCAAAAACCCCACACACCCCAACCCCTCCACACCCAACACACACACCGAGCCCGTGCTTTCCCAACCTCATTTTCAAACCCTTTTCCCACTCATGGGCCCAGGGCCCCTTCAAAAAAAACCCGACAAATCCCCAATGGGTAAATTAAACCCCGTTTATTTCAGCACACAAATTCAATTGTTTTTTTCAGGAGGGGGGAATTTTCAAAAGGGACCTAAAAATTTAAATTTTGTTTTCTTTTTGTTTGTTTGTTTTTGCTCCCTCTCACCCACCCACCCCCCCCCTTCCAAGTTTTTGCCTATAAAATAATTACAATGAAGAGAAGGAGGGATTGTAGACCCAAACCCTCGGGCTAAATTTAATGATGCCAGGGCCTGTGAATAAAGTTCCCCGGGGGTTTTTTTGGGACTTGACGGACTAACCATTCAAAATTTTCCCCAAAGACTTTATATCTGCTCGACAGTTGGAAAACCCCCCTTTCAAAACCGAAATGAGAAAAAGGCACACCAGGTGGCCCGGGAGATCGACCAATCCACGAAAGGCAGATCATCATCTTGAGATTCTTTTTGAAACACAAGAGCCTTAAACTCAAAAACCTTTTGGGGGAATTCCCCTGCACACAAGACCCTGTGCCCCCCTTATCAACCTTTTTCAAAAAAAAAAAATAAATACCCAAACCCTTTCTCCCCCAAAACCCAAATTTTATGGTCTCTTTTACAGTCATGTTTTTTTTTCCCCGTGTTGCTGATCAAAAAAGGGCCCAAACAAAAGGGTTTTGGCCTTCCCTGCATATTTTGGATTTTTGGTGGAAAGGGTCTTGGGTCTTTCAGGCCCCTTGTGCCCATGGCTTCGAATGAAACACCAGAAACGGTGGAAAAAAAACGGGGACTAAAAAAAATTATTTTGAAAATGTCCACGGTTTCCAGGGCCAGGGGGCCCTTTTTTCCAGTCGGGGGGTTTTTTGGGGCAAGCCCTGTGGGGGAAAGGGGGTTTTTTATTTGGGGGGGGGGGTTGAAGCCCCCCTGCCGAAATGAAAAAATCTAAAGGCCATTTTTTGAAACTTTTTAAATGGTCTCTTTTGTTATTTTTTTAAAACTCCCAAAGAAAAAGCAAAACTTATCCCAAAAACCCCAACACACAAAACACACACCACACAGGCAATCCCAACTTAAAACTTAGTCAAGCGGGGAATTGAAAAAAAAAAAAAAATAAAAAAAAAAAAAAACTTTTTTTAAACCCTTTAGAAAGGGAACAAATCCAATTTTTTTTTTGGGCACAAATTAAGGTTTTTCCCGCATCGCCTTTTCTTGTTTGTTTATAACCAATTGTTAAACAGGGGTACATTTTGACCATTTTCATTTTTTCCAGGGTGTCATTCCACCCCAAAAAAAAATTTTTATGAACGTTTGGGTTTTTAAAGAAAAAAAAAAGGGGAAGGAAAAAAATTTCATTCATAAATAAGAACCCAAAGTCTCCCTCTGACTCCCCAGCCCAAAGTGCCCTTAAAAACCATTAAATTTGTGTTCTTGATGTGCTTGTGTTAAAAAAGGAGTATCCAAGAGTATTTTTAAAAAAACCCGAGACTGGCCATAGTCAGCCTTTTTTTAAAAAGAAAGTGAAAAAAAGAAAAACATGCCTTTCCCCCCTTCCCCTTATCCACTTTCTAAAAAAAAGTCAAAAAACCGCCTGATCAAAATTTTGTTTTCCCCTTTTTTCTTGTCTTTTCGTCCCCATCAAACCCCAACCAGCTGAAAAAAATTGTCCCCTTTTTCCCCTGAACATCTTGCCTCGATTTACAAAATTTCCCGTGAAAAACCCATGACTTCGTTCTTCCCCCTAAAAAAAGACAAAAGCTTTTTGAAATTAAATAAAACCAACCAGAAAAAAATTGTTTTGAAAATAAAGTTCACAACTTTTGTTTGTTTGCCCCATTGACCTGGTCTTGATTTTTGCAATCCCAAATCCCCACCCTCGAAAATTGTACCATAATAAACTGCGGGCCCAGGTTGCATTGAACACGAACCAGGGAAAAACCCGGGGTTTAAAAAAACGGGGCCACGGAAAACAAAAACCCTTTTTGGGTCTTTAAAGGGAGTTTCCCCAAGTTTTTTTCCAACGAATTTTCTTCTCAGTTGTTTCGTTTTTCTCCCTTTCCAAAAATCATTTTGGTTTTTTGGAAACCTTTAGATTTTGAGGAGGGTCCTCCACCCCCTGGGAATTTTCCCTCTATTTTTTTGGGGTAGTCCCCCAGCCCCGGGAAATGACAAAAAGAGAAAAGGGACTTTCAGAAGCCGCCTTTAAACCAAAAGCACCCATGGAAACAAAGGAACTACCCTGCCCAAATTGGCATCAGCCCTCCCCAAAGGGCCAACCCCCCCAGAAATTCATTGATCTCTTCCCCTCAAAAACCTTTCTTGTTTTAAAGTGTTTCAACTGAATTTTAAACCCATTCTTCATCTGTTCCCCTTAAACCGGGTTTAAATTAACTTTTCCCTTTCAGAAAAAGTTGAGACCCCAATTTTTCCCCCCACCCCCACCCCAAAAAAGCTAAATAAAAAAAAAAAAAAAGAAAAAAAAAAAAGGTAACTTTGGGTTGGATGCTTTCCCCTTCGTTTTTTTGACGATGGGTCAAAAAACAATAATCTCGCTCTTGTTCAATTAAAAAATTTATTAAAATCTCTTTTCCCCAGCAGACAGGGCCCCTTTTTTTAACCAGAAATTTCATTTTGAGTTTTAAATTTCCCTTTTCCCTAGGGTCCCCATTCCCTTAAAAATTAAGGGAAAAAAAGGAAATTCTTTTGAAGTTGTAGTTTTTTTGTGAATATGAAAATTGAAAAAACTCCCTTTGATTGCAAATTAAGAAACACTAAAGGTCTGGGGAAAAATGATTTTGAAGATGGGTTGATGAGTAAAAAATTTTTGTGGGGCCCCCCCCCAATTTTAAAGAAAGGAGAAAATGGGAAAACAGTTTATAACAATATTTGAGGATTTTATAAAAAAATTTTCCCCTTTTTTTAAAGCTCTTCTACCCTGCACGAAAATTTGACACGGGGAAAAAATCAGTTTATACCTTTTTTTAATTGTTGATCCCCTTTGAAAAGAAAAAGGGAAACCCACTTCCAAACCTTTTCAAAAGAATAGGGTATCTCTGTCTTTGGTTATAATCTTTTCCCCCCAAAAACCCCCAAAACCCCCAAATAAAAAATTGTAAATAAGTCTATCAAACTTAGATTTTTTAGGATTTTGTAAATCCTTTTCCTCCCAAGTTTCCCCCTTTAAAAGAGTTTCGGGCTCCCACACCTCCCTTTCCCTTTAACCTTCCCTCCTGTTTCCCCTTCTTTTCCACACATTTTTTTTTGGGCCCATTCCACAAATTTTTCTAACCAAGAACAAAATTTTAAAAAATTTTAAAAAAAAAAAAAAAAAAAAAAAGGGCTTTAAAAGAAAACCCTGCATTTTTTTTTGAAAAGGAAACATCCCCAATGCTACATAAAAAATTTTAAAAAAAACCCAAAACCCAAGGGGAAAAAAGAAAAAAAACATACCTTTTACTTATACACCTTGGTTCTTTCCCAAAACTTGGGCCCCTAAATTTGGCCCTTTGCCCCCTTCTTTGACCCGACAGCTCCCTTACTCCCCTCCCCCTTTTCCTTTTTCCCCTTTCCTTCAGTAATGTTTTTTTGATATTTAAAAAGAACTGGTTTTAAGATTTTAAACAAAAAGCCCAGTCACGGAAACACCCCAAAAAACAAAGACCCAAAGGGTCCCCTGGTGAAAAAAAAAAAAACCCAAAAAAATTCTCATTTTAAATTTGGGGCCCAACCATTTAAACCACCTTTAACCGGGGTCCTCAAACACCCCTTTTTTCCCCAAATTTTTAACAAAAAAGTTCTCCCACCTTTTTATCACTCTCTCTTCTCCCCTTTTCTCTCCCCTCTTTTCTCCCCCTTCTCTCCCACACACCACCACAACACACACACCCCCTTTCCCCCAAACCCCCCACCAAAAACTTCGTTTATGAAAATGAACTTGAAGTTTTTTTCCCGGGGTTTATTACTAAACTCGGCTAAATTGTGAAAAGCAAAACTGACCCAAAACCACCAACTCGGGTATTTTAAATATTGCAAAAGCAAATTTCAAAAAAACCCTCTTAACCCTTTTATGATGAAAAAAAACACTCTTTTTGGGCCCACTTTGGGAAAGGTTACAATATTTCCGACAACTTTGGGCCAACCCATCCCGGTTTTTTTGTCTTTTAAAGTCAGTGTTTTTGGCCCAAGTTTCAAAAAAATTTACAATCGTTGCCCCTTTAAAAACCCCCCTTCACCAAAGTGAAATAGAAACACTGCTGAATGTTTTTTTAAAAAAAACCCTATGTTTTGTATTGTTGGTTTTTTCCCAAACCAACTTCATGTTGTTACCCTTTCAATGTTTAAATTGGACAACCTTTGGCTTTGCAAAAGTTGTGCCCATGAAGTTAAAAGCCTGGCCCACAAAAAAACCCCAATTAAAAAAATTGTAGTGGCAATCCCATGCCCATTTTTGTTTTTCGGGAAAACCTAATACCCATTCCCTTTTGGGGGGACTACCAATTTGTTTTTACCAAACCCCTAAACATTTGCCCAGCATTAAAACTCTCAAATTTTTTAAAGTTCAATCCCTTTTTTGCATAACACCAAAAAAAAGGCACAAAAATTTTTCCCCATTATAAACCTTTTCCCAAAACCCAAAGGGCCAGGGGAACCCGAAATTTTTAAAACAAAGAAGGCCCCAATAAAGGGCCCCACAGTGAGTTTTTTGGTTTCTTTGGGTTTTACTATTTAAAACCCACCCAATTTGTCCCACCAGGCCCTTTTCATGGCTAAAAAAATTTTTCCTATGAAAAAACCGATTGATCCTAAAACAGGTAGTAAAGAAAAAAATTAATTAAAAATTTTAACAATTTCTTCCTAAAAAAAAAAGTGTGGTGTAGTGTATGTGGAACAAGAGAGGAAGAGTGTCTGAGAATGCTGTTGCAGTTTCAAAAAAAAAAAAAAAAGGAAAAAACCTTAAAAAAAAAATTCCCCCCCCCCCCCCCCCGGGGTTGTGTTTTTGGTCCCCCGTGTTGGTGTGTGTCGTGTGTTTTTGTGTGTGTGTGTAGTGTGCGATGTGTTTTTTTAAGTTAGTGAAGGTTGGGGCGTTACCCCCCGGTTTGTGTGTGCGTTCCCCTTTTTGTGTTTGTTTTGTAAAGGGTTGGGGGTAAAATCCCCCTTTATCCCTTTCTGTTTTTTTTTGTGAACAAAAAAATTCATAAAAAATTTGGAAGCCAAAGCAATTCAGAAAGTTTTGTTTTTTTCTTTATAAATCAAACTTTCCCCTTTTTCCCTTTGCCCCCATCTTTTTGCAATTACCAACCAAAAACACAAAAGAAAAAGAAAAGGAAAAAATTCAAATACCGGGCTATAGAACAAAATGATAAAGGGAAACCAGGAACACAACTTGGGGGGGTTTTCCCTCGTAACCCCAAACTGGCGGCCCCAAAAAAAAATTGAGGGAAAGGCCCTTTTTTTTTATTTATTGCTAAAAGCCCGTAAAAAAACCTTGTCACCCAATAAATTTTTAGCAAAATTAAAATTTTTCTGTAACCCACTTGATTAACAAAGCTTTTATTATTTCTTTCATTTTTTTCAGGGAAATTTTAAATTTTTACAACCCAGGTAAATTTCCCGGGCCTATGCCATGTTCAGCAACAGATTTTAATACAAAAAAAAAATTTTTTAAAAAAAAATTCTGTACAGTAACAAATGCACACTATGGTTCAAAAACACAAAGTTCATGATCAGCGGGTTGGTTAATTTTTGGGGGAAAAATGGGGGTCCCCGTTGCCCCGGGCCAAACCCCTTAAAAAGACAAAATTTTAACAGAATTCAAATAAAAAAACCCAACTCTAATGACAAAAATCTTTAAAAACAATAAAACCCGCCAATTCCCAAAAACCCCCCAGAAGTGGGTTTATTTTTGAAAGGATTAAACAAATTTAAATTGAATTTTTTTTTTTTTTCCCCAGTAACGGGCGCAAACGGGACATACACTGTTTTCCCAAAAAAATTTAGATTACACAGATTGATAAACCCCACACTCTGAAAACCCACGGAAAAAAACCCGAAGCTTTTAAACCATCTTTTTTTCCCAACAAAAACCATCCCACTTTTAATCCCATTGTCCCTGTTCACGTAAACAATTTTGATTTTAAATTTCCGCCTTACTTTTTTAAAATACCCCAAAACTCTAACAAAAATTTTCCCTTAGAAAAAAGGAATGCCAAGTTAAGTGGGAGGTTTTAAATGGATTTGTTTCCCAAACCCCACATTTAACACAACCCCAAAAAGGGATAAAAAAATGTTGGACCTTTGGGCCGTACCCCTTTCCCCAAATGTTTTTAAATGTCTCCTCCTCACCCCTGCCCCCCCAAACTTCCCCCCGCATCCTTTTTTCCCAAACCCTCCCCCCGGCCCCTCCCCCCCCTTTTCCCTTTTAAAAAAACCTTTCCTCAAAATCCTAAAAATTTCCCCCCCCCCCATACCCTAAGGAAACAAAAACCTCCATTAAAGGAAAAAGGCCGGGTTGCTTTTGTCCTTGTAAAATTTTAAGGTTTCCCCTTACTTTTTTCCCCCATGCTGAATTTAAAGGGCTGTACTTGTCCCTAGTAAAATTTAAAATTCTTGTAGAAAAGGGACTCCGGGTAAAAGCCCCCCCCTTCTTGGCCCCCTCCCACTTTTGTGTTTCTAGTTTTGGTTCCACTTCTGTCTTTGGCTTCACAAAAAAGCTTTTAAAAACATAAATACCCCACATCTGATCTCTTCCCCTGAAAGGGGTTTTGAGAACATTAGGGGCCCTAGGGATTTACACAATGGTGATGACATATCCCATAAATTGTGGTTCATTAACATAACAAAATTCACAAAAAACAATCACATAAACATTTTGTTTATTACTTTCTAAGCCCTATACACTTACTTTTAAAATTTAATTTTTTTATAACGGCCAACACATTTTCTAATTACCAGATGAAAAATTTTTGTACTTTTTTTTTAAAATGTTTTTGCCGGGGTCTGACAAAAACTGGAAAAAACCCCACTTACCGGCTGTTTTACTTTTAAACAGAAAAATGGGGGGTTGAAAATTTCAACCCAGGGGGCCAAATACCAGACCCTTAAAAAGGTGTCTTTTTTGACTGTTATGGGTGTGTGATTCCTTTCCAACACAGAAATTTTTGGACCCCCTTCCTTAAAGTAAAGGAAAATCAGTTTTTTTTTTTAAATTTTGGTTTGTATTGTCTAAAAAATGTGAAATGAAAATCGGGAAAAGATCCCCAAACCCCAATTTTGCAATATGTGTTTTTTAACAGCCTAGTAAAAAAAGATTTTTTCATATTTAATATTCAATTTTGGGTTTTTATGGTTGGCCCCAATTAAAAAATATGGGCGAAAAGAGAAAGGGACCCTTTTTTCTCTTTTTTTTTACCTGCCCCAAGCCACTCACCCTTTCATGAACCCCAAACAAAAAAACATGCCCGGAAACATGTTCTCCCAAAGGGCAACTTAAACCCGGGGCCTGGAAAACCCAACCCCCCGAAACCCTTCAAACGGGTTTAAAAGATGCCCCGGGGGTTTTTAAAAATTTATTTCCCCTTTTTTTTCAGAGTTTTCAAATTTCCCCCAAATAAAATTTTCTTAAAAGAAACCCCCCCTACAGTGGGTAAACCCCCCCCTTTCCCATCCTTCCCCTTTCCCCAAATCCCCAAATTCTCTTTTTTTAATCCAAAAACCTTTTTAGTCTTTTGCCCTTTACATCCTACATTTGGGAAAAAAGGGAGGGGACTTTGGGAAGAAATTGGGGATCCCTTACATTTAGGACGGGGCCCAACCAAATATGCTGGAGCAGGGTAAAGTCAGAAAAAAGTGGGAGTTTGAAAGGGCTGGCTTGGAAACAAAACCTTGGGATCAAAAAACAATTCCCCCTGCTTTTAAGCCTGTCAAAATGATTTTTCTGTTGTGTGAAATTACATGTCTAAAAAATTTACCGGCCCGAAACTGTCTGGCAATGCCCTCTTGATCGATGTAATTCTATGAAAAACCAAATGAAAAATTTGCCCCAAAGCTAAAAGAATAAACAAAAGTTCTGACCCCCAACTGAAAACAGAAACCTAAGCCAAAACCATAAAGGGGTTTTACAATAAGTTGAAAAATAATGAAAAACATTTCTTTTTTTTTGCATTCCCAGAAAATTGTTTTCTCCCTTCAAAAAGAAAAACCCAAACCCAAAACAAAAAACAGAGGGTTTAGAAAAAATGAACAAAAATTTTTCTATATCCCCAAAAAACCCAAGCTCGCTGCAGTAACATATTGTAAAAGTGCCCCCAATATCTTTTTTCTAAAATTTTTAAAAAATGGTTTTTTGCCCCCATCAAGTTTTTTTACAAAATTTCCATTTTTACTGTTTCTTCCCCAGGGATAAGCAGCTAGGCGGATGGTGTTCAACCCCAAAAAAAAAAAAAAATAAGCAGCCCCCCAAAAATTTTTTTCAAAAAAAAAAAGGGTTTTTTAAGCAAAAGGACCTTAGGAAAAATCCCAGCCCGGGGTTAGTCTTTGAAATTTTTTGCCTCAGGGAATAGATTCCATGTTTTCTGAAACCAAGGGCCATGTTTTTAGGATTCATACAAAAATTTTTCCCCCAATTTTTAAAATTTCAGGAAAATTTCTCAGGACCCTTTAAAAAAACCCAAAAAATTTTTTTTTTTTCAAAAGGTTTTAAAAACCAAAAATGTTAAAAACATTTAAGAAACAAAACCCCCACTGAAATATTATCACAACCCAAAGTTTAATGAATAATCATCAACTCCAGAAATTGATATAGTTGAAAAATCCAAAATTGGCATCTTTCGGGAAAATTTTTATTTTTTAAAATTTACGTTCTCATTTCACTTTCCCCATTTAAAAGCAGTGAAAGAAAAAGACTTATTTATTAGTGGTTTATCCAAATTTTTCAAAAAAACTTTTCCTTTATTTTCCCTGGGACAAAATCCTTAAATTTTTGGTTTGGACTTTTGAAAAACTTTAAACCTCCTGTTTATCATCTACTCAATACACTTGCGAAAATAAAAACCTTTTTCTAAAAAACCACAGGGGACCAGGGTTTAAAATTACCAAAAGTTTTCCCAAGGTGGAAAATTTTCCCTTTAAACATTTTCCCTAAAATGCTTTTCCCACAAAAAAATGAAAAATATGGTTTTTCCATTTCCAGTCTTAAATTTCGGGATTAAACCCTGCAAAAATGCCCTGGGGGGAATGAAATTTTCTATTTGCTGTTGGTTTTTTTTTTTTTTTTTTTTTTTTTTTTAATTTTTTTTTTTTTTAAAATTGTAAAAATGGCCAAGAAGAAAGTTTTGTTTGCCCCCCTGCAATCCATTTTTTTTTTTTTTTTTTTGCACCCAAGGGAAGATTATTGATTTTGGGGAGTTTTCTTTTGAAAGAACTCAAAAAAAAAAAACAGTCTAAAGGGTAAAATTCTTAAATTATTGGGTAAACAAAGGTTTCCCCCTTTCAGTACTGACTCTTTTGGGTTAAAGTGACACCCAAATTTTTAGATGAATTGGCCCTGCGGGGCCCCGGGGCCCCTTTGGATAAAGCCCCAAAAAAAAAAAAAAAAATTTTTTTTAATCCCCCTTAAGAGAGAAATTGATGTTAAACCGGGCCCTGATGGCCAAAAATGGGGAAAGGCAAAGACTTTTTGGGAAAATTTCTGAAACAGGGGAAAAGGAATCAAACGTAAAGCATTGGCCCAAAATAGAACCCCTAATTTTAAGTGGGTTAAATTTCATATGATTCAATTGTTGGAGCTCCAAAATTATTTCTTTGGCCTGTTTTTTCCCCCTGAAAGAATTCTGGGATTTTTCAATTGTCAGAGATGAACTTTCAGGGCTTCCCCGGGAAAATTGAAAGAGATGGGGAAGAGATGACCCTTTTTATGGGTTAAACTTATAAAAATTGTTCTCTTTCCCCCAAGGTTACGGGAAAATTTAAAATGGCAAAATTTTTAAATTGTATTGGACCCCCCGATTTTTTTCTTCTTTAAAAGACGTTGGAATTTTTTTTTCTTTTGTTTAAAAAAATAAAAAGACTAATTTGGGGAAAAAAGAGTGACCCTCTTTTTCAATTTTTTCAAAAAAAATTTTGTGCAAATTGTAGGTTTTTAAAAAAAGATTAAACTTAAAAATTAAATTTATTTCTTTTTTAAGGGGAGGGTTTTGTTTTAATCCCCCCCCCCCCCCCCCCCCCCCCCCCCCCCCTCCCCCCAAAGATTATATTTGCCCAAACATAATCTTGCACCCAAAGAGATGTGGGGGTTACACCTGGATTTAAAGCTCTCAAATAAAAAAGGGGGAGCTTAGAAGATTGGTTTAAACCTCAAATTTGTGTAATTTGTCACACCCAGATGTCAGCCTTTTAAATTAATTTTGGTTTTTTTTCTGATAAAACAGTTCAAAAAATGTCAATGGCCAATTTTTTTTTTTGGTTTTTTTGTTTTTTTTTAAAGGTTTTTTTCCTGCCCCTGCAGACGCGGGTTACTTTCAAAGTCATCAGAATGATCTAATGCCCTTGTATCAGTTATGTAAATTGCCACCCGAAAAGAAATTTTGTGGCATTTAAAAAGGGCCAAAACAGAAGGGAACAGGGAATAAAAATTTTTCCACAATCACATTAAACCCTCCTCGCAGTTTATTTAAACAAAATTTTTTTTTTTCCCCTCTCAGAGCCAAATTGACTTTTCCCAATCCCATTTTTTCATTTTTTCAATAAAAAATTTGCAGAAGGAAAATCCTTAAACAACATTATTTTAATGCTAAAAAGGTTTTTAAGGGTTATTATCCCAAAAATTTAAAAAGGGAAAACCCTTAGAGGGGGAAAAATTTAATTTGGGGTTGAAAAACATATTTGGTTTCACATTAAATTTTAGCTCAAAAAAGTTTTGTACTTTGGGCACAAAAAAACAGTTTAAACACCCACACTCTTTGGGCCACCCACTTTTGGGATAAAAAAATTAAAAAACCAAAAATTCCCCTCTGTTTACACTTCAACAAATTTGGTTATTTTGCCTTTTGGGTTTTCAAAATGTCTTTCAAAGAAAAAAACCGGATCATCAAAAATGAAAAAGTGTTGTCTGTTTGATGTAGACAAGTTTTGGGGGGGAAAAAAGTTTAAACAAAAAAACAACATACAGCGCTGGTTGTTTGAGCGCATGGGGAAAAAAAAAGGGAAAAGGAAAAGGCGAGGGGAAAGGGGGGGGGCCCCGCGGGTGGGGAGGGGGGTTCGGGGGGGTTGGGGTTTTGGAGGGGCAAACCAAGTGGGAAGAATTTAAAACATCCCAAAAAAACTGTACAAGTTTTAAACCGTAACTTTTTGTTTGGCGAAAGCCAAATGGGGGGGAAAACAAGCAGGAAAAAAACGTTACAAAACCAGGTTTGGGGTTTATACAGTTGTTTTGGACCCCTTTTGGAGCCTTAAAAATCGGCAAGGTATCTCCAATTTTACTGTCCCCTGACAGTCCCCCCTTGGTGTCATTGCCCAAAGGTCATCAAGTTTAGAATGATGTTTCCCCACCATTACCCCACAGAGGCCCCCCCTGTTTTTCTCCTTCCCCTTTTTCTTTCCAGTCAATTACTTTTATCATTTTCCCGGGAAAAGGGGGTGGGGGGCACCCCCAAGCTTTTTTTTTTGAGTGGGGTTCTCCATGCTGAAAGTTTTTTGGGAAAGGGGAGCGTCCATTTTGCTTGCCCACAGTGAAACCCCAGAAGCCCCGCAATCCCCAAATTTCCCCCTAAAGGGTTTACGATTTCCCCCTCACTCCCAGGGGGGACACAGATGAAAGCTTGGGTTCCGGGGGCCCGACACACTTTCCCCCTTTCCCCCCCCCACCGAGCTGGCCAAATGTTGGGGTTGGTCTTCCGGCAGCGTCCTTCAGGGCCCAAGCGAAACGGTTTTGGCTGGGGGGGGGGATTTGGGGTTTTGTGGGCCCTTTTTCCGAAGTGTTGCGGGGGGTTCAGGGTTTCCCCCCCCATTGGTTGGGTCGGGATCCATGTCCTACCCAAGAAGAAAGGGTTTTTGTTATCAGGTGGTAGGGAAAAACTTTAAATTCTCCCCCCCTGCCCCCCCTTCACCCAAGGGTGTAAATCAAGGAAAATGTCGGGCCCGTTCAGCCCGCCTTATGCACCCCAAAACCCCTTTTTTGTTCAAGTTTCATCCAAACGCCCGAAAAGGAAAATTTTTAGACGGGAACAGAAATAACAAAACAGTTTGGAAAAATGAACTTCCTATTAAAATATTTTCTATATAATATTTTATATATGTATGTAAACCAAAACCCCAGAAATTTGTTGTTTGGAGTATTTTCTCATCAATAAAACCAGTATTGAAAAATTTTCACATCCCTGCCCCGAAAATTTGTTGTTACAGTTTTTTATTATAAACCCAACCCAGAGTATTGATAATTATCAAAAGCCATGCCCAGCTTTTGGGAGGGTTACAGTAGTTTTTTTCATCAAAAAAACCCAGAGTCCCTGATAAATATCACAGGCATGCCCCGAAAATTTGTTGTTACAGTAGTTCTCATCAAAAAAAAGGGGTATTGATAAATTTCACATGCATCCCAAAGAATTTTTTTTGTTACGGGTTTTTTAGTTCTCTTTTAAAAAAACAAAAGTTTGATAAATATAACATGAAAATGCCCAAGAAATTTGTTGTTACAGTAGTTCTCATCAATTAACGATTATTGATAAAGTCACATGCTTTGCCCCCGCTTTTTGTTTTTTTGGGAAATTTATTTTCTCATTTTTTTTTAAAACAGTTTTTTGATAAATATCAATCCCTTGCCGCTTTTTGTTTTTGGGGAAAGTTTTTTCTCATCAAATAACAGTTTTAATGAAAAATATAACATGCATCCCCAGCCTTTTTTTTTGAGGGAAATTTTAGTTTCATAAAAAATAACAGAGAAACTGAAAAAATTATCACATCCCAATTTGCCCAGCATTTGTTGGTTGTTGTTGTTTCATAAAATTAACTGTTTTCTCTTCAAAAAATAATTACAGTAGTTCTCATCAAATAAAAGATTACCCCTCATATTGGCCTCTGTGGCCCGTTAAGGGCCATGAGCAAAAAATAACTGAAACCGTACTGGCCATTTATGGTTTTTGTGCCTGCCTGTTCGGGGAAAAAGGTTCTTCAAAAAAATTTAACAAAAAAAAAAAACAAAAAAAAAAACCCCCCCCAATTTCCAAAACCCACCCCCCACAAACCCAAAAGGGCCAATTTAACCCATCCCCCAAACCCCCCCCCCCCCCCCCCACCCCCCCCCCCCCCCCCCCCCCCCCCCCCCCCCCCCCCCCCCCCCCCCCCCCCCCCCCCCCCCCCAACCCCCCCCCCCCCCCCCCCCCCCCCCCCCCCCCCCCCCCCCCCAAAACCCCCAACCCCCCCAAAAAAAAAGGAAAACAAAAAACTTCACCCAGGAATGACGGGTATTCCTTTTAAACCATACAAGTCCTCCTTTTGATGTTTTTTTTTTTTCCCCAAAGTTTTGCAAAGGGTGGTTTTGGGTTTTTTTACCAAAAATTTTCATGCGACTGCCCGCTCCCTTTTAAAAGGGTTTTTTAAACTACTGTAGTTTTTTCTGTAAACCTTTTGACCCTTCTGCTACCCGACGGGGGTAAACTGTTTTTTGGGTGCAAAAAAAAAACCAGTGAATGTTTTAAAAAAAAAAAAAAATGAAGCCACACCACTTTAAACGGGGAAATTTTCCCCAAATTAGAATTGCTCAGGTGATGGGTTTTCCCATCCCTTGACAAGTAAAGGAAATGACCTAGTAATAAAAATTTGTTGAGGGGGGGGTTTTTTAAACTTTTTTTTTAAAAGGTCAACCCTGTTTCTTGGGCGTGGCTTCCCAAGACAAAATTTGATGTTCCCCATGCTTTCCAGTTTATTCATTTTTCTCTAAAAGTAAGTCGGGGTTAAGTGGGAATAATTTGCAGCACTTTAAAAATTTCTTATTCCGGGCCAAAATTAAAAAGGGTCAGCATACAGGTTTAATTTCACGGGGGGAACCTGTGACAGCTAAATTTAAACCCCAAAAACATACCCCAAGTTGCAACAGAGATTTTTCAGACAACCTTAAAAGTTTTAAAAAGGTGTTTCAGCCCCTGTCTGTGCAGCCACCCTTTATCCCCCAACCCCCCCACCCCCCCCCCCAAACCCTCCCCTGGGGCCCTTTTAAAAACCCAGCAGTTTTGAAATAAAGCCCTTTGACCCCATTTTGGACTGATATGAGGGGAAGAGATCTTTGTGGGAAGTCCAGCTTAAACCTGTGAGATGTTGCAAACGTTCCTCCCGGGTTTTGGGTCTCCGGCGAAAGAGTGAAACAGGTTTGTTAGCATCATTTTGGGCCACCCCCCCTCGACCCCTGTTGACAGCACAGTCCCAAGTCACCCAAAATTTTTGCAAAAAACCATTCCCCCTTCAAACATTTTCCCCAAAAAAAAAAAGAAAATGCTTTTTGGAACAAAAAAGAAATAAAAAAAACCAATCAAAAAAGGATAAAAAAGGGTTCCAAAATCTTTGTTCTTTTTTATGTCTTGCTTTGGAAAACTATGTTCTTCAAGACATTCAATGAATATTCCAAAGTCTAGTGATTTTAAAAAATCCCTTACGGGAATATCTTAAACCCTTTGTTTATTTTAAATTTAAAATTTCTTATCCCTTGGTTTCCCTACAATTTTGTTTTTTTTGTTTTTAAGTAAATAAAGACCCAAAAACTGTTTTTTTTTTTTACAGAAACATTTCACATTTTGATTCAAAGAAAAAGGAAACCCCCTTAATTTAATTTTTACATCTTTCTTTCTTTTCAACATTATTTATGATATTTACCAATTTTTTCCTGCATTGAAACTTCGTTTAAAATTTGTGTGTGTGTGTGGTGTGTGTGGGTGTGTGTCGTGTGGGGTTTTGTGTGTTTTTGTGTGTGTGTTTTGGTTTGTTTTTGGGGGTTTTAAAAAGTACAAGTTCAAAAATTTTTTAGAAACTCACTTTTTGATCTTTTAAAACACGGCCCCCTTTTTTTTTTTTTTTTTTTTTTTAAATTAAAACCATCTTTTTTCTAAAAACTCCTATTTCCAAAGGTAAAAAATGTTACAACAATCTCCCTAATTCTGGAGGAGGGCAGGGGGGGGGGGGAGCTTTTTTGCTCAATCTTGTTAACATTTATTTGTGATCTCTGTCCTAAATTTACAGTCCTGAAAAAAAGGATGGGGGAAGGGAAAAAAGATAAAGGACAAAAAAAACCCCTTCCCTTTTGGCATTGCACAAAGACACCCAAGAAATTACCACCACATGTTGTCTGGATGCTTTTTCCCCTTCAAGGGCGTTAAAAAATAGGGCCCCCCCGGGAAAAAACTTAAAAAAGGGGCCCTTTTAAAAAAAAAAAACCAAAAACCATTGAACAGGCCTTTTAAATTTTTTTTCCCCCAAAAAACCCAGGGGAAAAAAAAAACTAACTTTTTCCTTTTTAACCAAACACAAAAATGTTAAGGAAATAAACAAATCAAAAAAAAAAAAAAAGAAAATTAAGAATACATTTAAGTTATAGGGGTCCTTTTTCAAAAAACTTGTTAGGGATTTTTTGGGCCCAAAAAACCAACCCAGAAAAAACAAAATTTTTGGGTTTGGAATTTTTAAAAAAAAAACCGGGGGTTTTAACCCTAACAATTAAAAAATAAAAAATCTTCAGGAAAAATTTCAAACAAAATTAAATTGGGGTTTTCTTTCCTGGGGGGGCCAAAAAAAAAAAATTATCAGAAAAAACCAAAAAAACAAATAACTTGGAAAAATTTTGGCAACAAAATTTTGTTTTTTTTTTCAATGGAAGGGGGGAAATATTTACTTTGAGGGGCCAAATTTGGTTAAAAAAAACCCCCCCAAACCCCAAGAACGCATAACCCCCTCTTTTCCCCCCCTATTGCCCTTTCCCCTTTTAAAATATTTCCCCCATTTTTAACACAACATTTCCTTTTGTTTTAATTTCTAAAAAATTTTAAATTTTTAAAATTCACCATTCCTTTTTTTTTTCTTTTTTTTTTTTTTTTAACCAAAAACAAAACCAAATTATTTATGTGTGAAACCCCTTTGGGGTTCAAAACCCAGAAAAATTTTTTTTGGGTTGGGGCCCCAAATTAAAAAAAAGTGTATTTTTTTTCCTTAAAATACTTTTTGAAATTAAGGGAGGGTTAAACCCAACACAATACAAATTAAAAATTTTATCAAAAAAACCCAATGTTTTACATGACACCCTCTAGATGGGGGAAAAAAGAAATTAGATATTCATGAAAACCTCAAAAAGGGAGGAAATAAAAATTTTAGTTATTCATAAATTCCCCCAGAGGGGGAATGAAATTAGTTATTCATGCTCCTCACTGGAGGGGGAAATAGAAATTAGTTATCTTGACATCCTCCCCAGAGGGAGGAAATAGAAATTAGTTATTCATGAATTTCCTCCAGGGGGAGGAAAAAAAATAGAAATTGGGTTATTATGTTTTTCCTCTAGATGGGGGAAAATTTAAAAAATTTTAGTTATTCATGAACCCTCCAGGGGGGGAAAAATTTAAAAATTAGTTTTAAATGACTTCCCCCCAGAGGGAGGAAAAAAAGAAATTAGTTATTCTTGCCATCCTCTAGTTGGGGGGGAAATGGGAAAATTAGTTATTAAAGAATCCTCTAGATGGGGGAAAAATAAAAAATTGTTATTAAATGCCCACCCTCTAGAGGGAAAAGGAAATAGAAATTATTTTATTCATAACATCCTCTAGGGGGGGAAATAGAAAATTAGTTATTATAAAATTTCCCCCGATGGGGGAAAACAAAAATTTAAAGTTTTTTCATGAATCCTCTAGTAAAAAAGGAAAAAAAAAAATTTTGTTATCATGAAAATTCCCCCAGGGGGAAAGGAAATAAAAATTAGTTATTCATGGAATCCTTTTAGATGGAGGAAATAAAAATTTAAAGTTATTCATGACATCCTCCAGAGGGGGGAAAATAAAAAATTATTTTAAATTTAATGACACCTCTTAGATGGAGGACTAGAAATTGTTTTTTCATGACACCCTTTCCGGGGGGGAAATGGAAATAAAAAAAAAATTAGTTATTCATGGAAATCCTTAGTTGGGGAAGAAACAAAAATTTTTTATCATGACTTTATCTAGAGGGAGGAAACAGAAATTAGTTATTCTTTGGCATCTCTAGATGGAGGAAAAGAAATTATTTAATTCAGGGCCCACCCCTCTAGATGGAGGAAACGAAATTAGTTATTAATGGCCCCCTCTAGATGGGGGAAAAACAAAAAATTAGTTATTCATGGCACCCTTTTTTTGAGGGGGGAAAAGGGGAAAAAAAACAGCTTTTTCAATTTTTTCCGGGTTTTGCAAAGTGTTACCCAATTAATCTTTTTAAACTTAAACTCCCCTTTTTGAATTTTCCCCCTTTAAACCTTCCCAAACATAGTCTGGGGGCCCCGTTTATTTTTCCCCTGATATTTCCCCCCGTGTTGGTGTGGCAGGAAAAGCCAAGGCCCCCCCATATCTTAGGGTGCCCGGGGGGGGAAATTTTTCCCTTTCAAAAAAAAATGTTTGGGGTTTTGCAACAAAAAAAAATTTCTCAAAAAAACATTTGGGGGACTGCTAAACCTCCACCCAACCCCCCAAACCCCCAACCCCCCCCCAAATTAACCCCAAAAAACCCCAAAAATTTATTTACTATTCCCCCTAAACCCAATTTTTTAAAAACCCCCCCCCCCCCCCCCCCCCCCCCCCAACCCCCCCCCCCTAATCATTTTTTTTTATTTCCCCCCCCCTTTACTTCAGTGTGTTGTGCTGTTCAGTTTTTATAATAAATTTTGTTTATCTTTTTCTCTGTGTAAATTTTTGGCTGCCCTCACCGAGGAAGGAGAGGAGGGGGGCCCGGGGGAATGTCATA
>JAMYXO010000412.1:10000-48324 GCA_033310375.1 Conus canariensis | reverse complement strand
TTTTGGCCTCATACACATGTGTAATGATTTTCAAGGCCAAATGCATTCATCTGAAATGTAAGCCAGACACAGGCTACAGGATCTAAAGATGTTGACATCAATGCATCCACTGGGGCAACAGAAAAAACGGCTTTGTCGAAAGTTGGAGGGCAAAGACGACTCCAGAACTTCCGGCAATGACCAGCAGGAATCATTTCTGGAGACTGCAGAGAGAACGGTGCAGAGGCAGCAGTCGAAGCAGGTCAGAGAACCTTCTGCTGATGACCAACAGGAATCATTTCTGGAGACTGCAGACAGAACGTAGCAGAAGCAGCAGTCGTACCAGCAGAAATCATTTCTGGAATCTGCAGAGAGAATGGTGCAGAAGCAGTAGTCGAAGCAGGCTCTGAGAACCTTCTGCGATAATCCATGGTTGAAGAACGAACGTAAATCAGCAAAAGTTCGAAATCGAAGGATGGGAGATGACGTCCGAAGTGGAGCCAGGAAAGGAGGGAGCTCATTTTGTGTTCACTGCCGGTTATGACGTCCCCTGTCAAGGGGCCATCACTCCCAGTCATCTGTACGCCTGGAAGCATGGTTAGCTCCCCTACTCCCCAAATGCTTGACAGTGAGAGTCCTGACTGTGGGTTTCTGAACACGCAAATATGAATGACGTTAGTTTGTGCAGGTAAGTGAGAGGCAAATATCATTCTTTGACAACGTGGGTTTCTGAACACGCCAGTATGAATGACATTAGTTTGGACAGCTAAGTGAGAGAGAAATACACATCTTTGACCGCGTGGCATCTTTACGCTAATCTTCATATTGTTACTGTCCATTGTTACGCCATTATGTTGTGGTCAATTTGTTTTCTTCGCAAGTATTTCATCATTCTGTTATAGACCACATTGGTCTATGCCATTGTCGGACCACTATGTTACATGTCCTTGTTTTTTTGTCCTTGTTTTTGCTTTTTTGTTTTCGTCATACTTTAATATCATCATATAACAGATTGGTCTGTAATGGCTTTTATCACATCTTCCTGTCACAGAGAATACTGCTGTATGCCATTATTACGTTATCATCTTACAGGGCAGTCTGTTCCATGCCATTTCTATATGATCGTGTTACAAGTCATACTGTTCTTTGCCATTGTTGAAACGTCATGTTACAGGTCACCCTCTTCTGTGCCATTATTACATCATCATATTCCAGTTCATATCCTGCTATTGTTATATCATATTCCGGTCCATATTCTTCTGTGCTATTGTTACATCATCATATGACAGGTTATACTGCTCATTACCATTGTTACATATTGTGCTATATGTTACACTGTTCGTTACCAGTTTTTACAGTCTAAATGTGACAAGTCATACTATTATTTGCCATTGTTACATCATCATGTTACAGATTCGACTGTTTCTATGCCATTGTTACATTTTCATGTTGTACATTATGCATTTCTTTGTGGCTGCATCATTATGCTACTATTCGTTTTCTATCGTTGTCTTGTTTGGGGTTCCATTCAAGCTCAGAAGTCGTATTCAGTGTTTATATGTCCAGGGTGTGTTGCTGGATGGTACGGAGATCAGTGTTCCACAGCCTGTTCCCCGGGATGTGCCAATCAGCAGTGTAGTCAAGAGTCAGGAGAGTGTAGCCCCTGTAACACTGGCTACACAGGAGACACGTGTACAGGTAAGTGAAAACTGACCACACAAGAGACAGTCCTACCGACAACTTGCAACACAGGGACAACTGTGCACAGGTTGCTGTCATGTCACACTGATTGATGTGTGTGTGTATGTGTGTGTGTGTGTGTGTGTGTGTGTGTGTGTGTGTGTGTGTGTGTGTGTGGTGTGTGTGTAAGAGAGAGAGAGAGAGAGAGAGAGAGAGAGAGAGAGAGAGATCATAATCTAATTTTGCAAGTTCTGATTAACAAAATGCAAGGGAAGGAATTCCCTCAGTCAGCACCAACAATTACGTCCCCTGGCAGTATTGTTTTCACACCGCAACCGACTCGAAGGACAGATCCAAGACCTGTTCGAGCTTGGCAGAATCCTGGGTCTTTTGTTTGCTTGTCTGTGAACATGATTACAAAACAACGGATGGTCCAATTTTACGTATCATTTTCGTCAAAAGATAAATTGTGGCGTGAGAATTAACCCAATATGTTTTGGCGTGGAATCGGAGTACGCATCCGGTTCAGACAGGGGGTTTAAATTCCTCCCGCGAGATCTACAATAGCATTATATAAATGAAGTGCGTGACTCAAGAATGATCCCATTTAATCATGGTTCAGAGTTCTGGTTCTTTGCACGTTACTGATAAAATCGTTCAGACTTTACTGTTCCTAGTTTAACATGATATGTGAAGTACCGCATTTTCCCAATATAGACACATTTTTGATTATATGGACGTTTGTATTTTGTGTTTCTGCATGTTCTGTTATAAGAAAAAGAACACGGGGAATTACATGTACAGTCTGTGCAGAAAACTAGTTTCCCTGAGGGAAGGATGTTGTTTTCAGTCGTGAACTGTCTGAATGAGTTCCCCTGAGGGAAGGATGTTTTCAGTCGTGAACTGTCTGAATTAGTTCCCCTGAGGGAAGGATGTTGTTTTCAGTCGTGAACTGTCTGAATGAGTTCCCCTGAGGGAAGAATGTTGTTTTCAGTCGTGAACTGTCTGAATTAGTTCCCCTGAGGGAAGGATGTTGTTTTCAGTCGTGAACTGTCTGAATTAGTTCCCCTGAGGGAAGGATGTTGTTTTCAGTCGTGAACTGTCTGAAAAGGTGGATCCATAATTTGTTCATTCTTGGCGGAGGCATGTGCTGTCCTTTGTACTATGTAGTTGTAGAAGTATTTCTTTGCGCTGTGTAAGGTGAATCATGAAATCCGCTGACAGCGAAAGAGAGGAGTCTTACGCCATGATTAGTCTCTGCTCATGCGTGGAAAAAGTGTGTTACGGAAAATAAGTTATGTTGTCTTCCACTTTCAGATTGTCAAGACAAATACTACCAGATGTTGTCTTCTATTTTCAGATTGTCAAGACAACTACTACCAGATCAACAATGGCACATGCGCCTTGTGCAGCTCTAGTTGTCAGTCACAAAACTGTACCAGTCCAACAGGCAGATGTAACGGTCAGTCGGTGATGGATTTTTTTCTCTTTTTTCTCTTTGGAATCGTATCACACAAAGAGCATGTGAGAGAATATTTGAAAAGGACATGAATTATTTTATAATAAATCTATGACATCAGAAAACGTGCTGTATGCAATCGTTAAAGAACTTGGGGCTTGGTAAAATAAATTCAATTCACGGGAATAGCCGGAGTCTCTTATGTCCAAAACAGAATATGTCATTGCTGTCTTTCTAAGATAGTGTGGAGAGAATGTAAATATGTAGGTTCTAACCCACCCATCTTATTTTGCACGAAAACCCCCTTTTCACAAACAAATCTCGTCCTTCTCATGCTACTTTTTGCCAAAATTAACACCTTTTTTACAACCAAACTTAACCTGCAAAAAAACCCCAAATTGAAGGATTTAATGTCTTAAAGTGGGGCCTGCGTGCAAAACAAAAATGGATGATCGTGAACAAAGATACTATCATTCTCTCCTCTCTTCTGATTCTTGCGCAAAACAATAGGAACGGCTTACTTAATTTTTTTTTAATTGGTGTTTATAATCTGGTTTAAAAAATGAAGCCCGGAGTAGTTGCAGAGCTTATTGATATATTCAGAATGTGGGAGTTGGAGGAAAGGAGCTGGGGGGTTGATAGAGAAGAGTTTGAAGAATTAATTACGGATCTTTTTGAGCGCGCCGATATGCGGGAAAGCGTAAGGAACGCAATCAGTAAACTACCACATTCTTGGCCTTATTCAGTTATAAAGTTGTTTGCCATTTTAATTGATCAGATAGCTCCTGAAGATCTTGATCTGACTGCTTCTACTGACCCTGAAGGAGTAACTGTTACCTTTAAACCTGGACAGTTTTTAAGATTAGTAAAAGACTATGAGTAATAAATAACAGCTGAATTTACAATTATTTTTTTATTTATTTAATTTTTAGGTTTAAAAATGACGACCAAACACAGCGAATCTGATCTAATGATTTTAATAGAAAATTGTAATGAACTATTTGACGAAACAATGAAAGTGTTAAACATTGATTTTGGTGAATCTGGGTTTGAGAATGATGTAAACAATTTAATCAAAAATCATAGTGAACTATTTGACGAAGCAACCAAAGAGTTAAACATTGACTGTAGTGATTCAGAAAAAGCTAAAGTATTGGCAGGCGTTCTTGTAAGATTAGGGTGTCTTGAAGTATTGCAACGCTTGGGTGAAGAATAAAAGCGCGTTTACTTACTTTTACTTACATTTATTTTTTTAATTTACGTAAATATTGTGGGTTAAAAAATGAACCCCACAAGTAAATCCGAGGTTGGAAAACTATATACGTGGGAGGAGATATTTGACGGCAATGAACAATTAAGCAATACGTTTAGTGAAGTAGACATGGACATCATTAACCCCTCAAGCGTTCAGGAAAGCGTAACACATGCCATTTCTAAAATCCCAGAGTCTCTTCAAATTGACCCGCCAGTAAAAGTGTTGTTGGCCATTCTGATTGATTATATAACCCCCGATGATAAAAACATGCAAGTCTGGGTTTCAACTAGACAGAAAGAAGTAATCAACTATTACGACTTTAATTCTGAATGGGCTGATTACATGCTTACACAGCTTAACCATGCAAGTGAAGAAGCGAAATTGCGCGGCTCCGGCTGGTCTGAAGGAACAGTCCTTGAAATCAGATTAAGACAAACAAAGTTCTATCCTATAGTTGGCAATTCTTACCTTCCTCTTCCAAGAGAGTTAGTGTTAAAACGAGCAGTCTTAAACATACAAAATTCTGACAATATGTGTTTCATGTGGTGTGTTTTGGTGCATTTACATCCAACTAATAAACATGCAGACAGAGTCTCCAATTATGAAGCATACAAAATGAGCTAAACTTTAATAACAAACTTTCCAGTAAGCATAGAAAGTGTGTCTCAGTTTGAAGAGCAAAACAAGCCAATAACCGTAAACGTATACACATGGTCTGTAGTAGACAATCTAGTCCCTCTAAGGATTTCTCCCAAAGCTCCTACTTTAGGCGATCCACTTAACAAACATGTCGACTTGATACTGTTTACAGATGGTTCCAAGAGTCATTATGTATTAATCAGATCAATTAGCAGACTTATGGCTTATACTATTTGGAGAGGCGGGAGAGTGAAATACCATGTGGCGCGGTGGACAGGTCAATAGTTCACTGGTTTAGAATTTTCTTTCTTTTCTCACGTTTACATGTTCAAACAGATGCTAGAACAACGAAAGGGCGATGAGAAGAGAATGCTCGCCTGAAGCTAAGGGGTCTTGAACTCACAGCTACAACCGCCTGAGCCAGCAGCGTAATAAATAACGAAACAGACCCATGCTAATTGTCTCCCTTGGTCGACTTAGAAGTGATTTGATAGTCCCCGGATTCCTTTACAAAGCATATCAAAATTCGAGATTAAATCCAATCCTAAACTTTAAAAATCTTCAGGCTTAATACAAAACCAGGAAAAGAGGGTCTTTGGTCAACAAAGCTTAATCCATCTGGACCCTGACAAGCAGCATGGTTACGTGAGGCCCAAACAAAGAGCAGCGTTCCAACAAGAACACCAGTATGAACACGTTTGAATACCAGTTATGAGCACTTTAAAAGAGGTAGTAATCAGATTAAACAACACCACAAAAGCATACCTGGTGCAAAATATCAACAAGTCACAGATAGGAAACCACAGTCGGCATAATGTAGCCCTGAACAGCAAATACGGACATGTCAAAAAGAGAGATGTGAAACAGTCTTGGTCACATCGCTGAGGTTGATTTTGTGCGGTCGTTCTCCTTCTACTTCTGGTTCGACTGTCGACGTCGACAATTAGAACTTATTGACTTTTAAGGAAATTAGAATATGCGTGTGATCCTCTAAAGAGTGGTGGACCACGTGTTGCAAAGCTGAACGATTTGGATTTTGGCCTCATACACATGTGTAATGATTTTCAAGGCCAAATGCATTCATCTGAAATGTAAGCCAGACACAGGCTACAGGATCTAAAGATGTTGACATCAATGCATCCACTGGGGCAACAGAAAAAACGGCTTTGTCGAAAGTTGGAGGGCAAAGACGACTCCAGAACTTCCGGCAATGACCAGCAGGAATCATTTCTGGAGACTGCAGAGAGAACGGTGCAGAGGCAGCAGTCGAAGCAGGTCAGAGAACCTTCTGCTGATGACCAACAGGAATCATTTCTGGAGACTGCAGACAGAACGTAGCAGAAGCAGCAGTCGTACCAGCAGAAATCATTTCTGGAATCTGCAGAGAGAATGGTGCAGAAGCAGTAGTCGAAGCAGGCTCTGAGAACCTTCTGCGATAATCCATGGTTGAAGAACGAACGTAAATCAGCAAAAGTTCGAAATCGAAGGATGGGAGATGACGTCCGAAGTGGAGCCAGGAAAGGAGGGAGCTCATTTTGTGTTCACTGCCGGTTATGACGTCCCCTGTCAAGGGGCCATCACTCCCAGTCATCTGTACGCCTGGAAGCATGGTTAGCTCCCCTACTCCCCCAAATGCTTGACAGTGAGAGTCCTGACTGTGGGTTTCTGAACACGCAAATATGAATGACGTTAGTTTGTGCAGGTAAGTGAGAGGCAAATATCATTCTTTGACAACGTGGGTTTCTGAACACGCCAGTATGAATGACATTAGTTTGGACAGCTAAGTGAGAGAGAAATACACATCTTTGACCGCGTGGCATCTTTACGCTAATCTTCATATTGTTACTGTCTATTGTTACGCCATTATGTTGTGGTCAATTTGTTTTCTTCGCAAGTATTTCATCATTCTGTTATAGACCACATTGGTCTATGCCATTGTCGGACCACTATGTTACATGTCCTTGTTTTTTTTGTCCTTGTTTTTGCTTTTTTGTTTTCGTCATACTTTAATATCATCATATAACAGATTGTTCTGTAATGGCTTTTATCACATCTTCCTGTCACAGAGAATACTGCTGTATGCCATTATTACGTTATCATCTTACAGGGCAGTCTGTTCCATGCCATTTCTATATGATCGTGTTACAAGTCATACTGTTCTTTGCCATTGTTGAAACGTCATGTTACAGGTCACCCTCTTCTGTGCCATTATTACATCATCATATTCCAGTTCATATCCTGCTATTGTTATATCATATTCCGGTCCATATTCTTCTGTGCTATTGTTACATCATCATATGACAGGTTATACTGCTCATTACCATTGTTACATATTGTGCTATATGTTACACTGTTCGTTACCAGTTTTTACAGTCTAAATGTGACAAGTCATACTATTATTTGCCATTGTTACATCATCATGTTACAGATTCGACTGTTTCTATGCCATTGTTACATTTTCATGTTGTACATTATGCATTTCTTTGTGGCTGCATCATTATGCTACTATTCGTTTTCTATCGTTGTCTTGTTTGGGGTTCCATTCAAGCTCAGAAGTCGTATTCAGTGTTTATATGTCCAGGGTGTGTTGCTGGATGGTACGGAGATCAGTGTTCCACAGCCTGTTCCCCGGGATGTGCCAATCAGCAGTGTAGTCAAGAGTCAGGAGAGTGTAGCCCCTGTAACACTGGCTACACAGGAGACACGTGTACAGGTAAGTGAAAACTGACCACACAAGAGACAGTCCTACCGACAACTTGCAACACAGGGACAACTGTGCACAGGTTGCTGTCATGTCACACTGATTGATGTGTGTGTGTGTGTGTGTGTGTGTGTGTGTGTGTGTGTGTGTGTGTGTGTGTGTGTGTGTGTAAGAGAGAGAGAGAGAGAGAGAGAGAGAGAGAGAGAGAGAGAGAGATCATAATCTAATTTTGCAAGTTCTGATTAACAAAATGCAAGGGAAGGAATTCCCTCAGTCAGCACCAACAATTACGTCCCCTGGCAGTATTGTTTTCACACCGCAACCGACTCGAAGGACAGATCCAAGACCTGTTCGAGCTTGGCAGAATCCTGGGTCTTTCGTATTTACATCTTGTTTGCTTGTCTGTGAACATGATTACAAAACAACGGATGGTCCAATTTTACGTATCATTTTCGTCAAAAGATAAATTGTGGCGTGAGAATTAACCCAATATGTTTTGGCGTGGAATCGGAGTACGCATCCGGTTCAGACAGGGGGTTTAAATTCCTCCCGCGAGATCTACAATAGCATTATATAAATGAAGTGCGTGACTCAAGAATGATCCCATTTAATCATGGTTCAGAGTTCTGGTTCTTTGCACGTTACTGATAAAATCGTTCAGACTTTACTGTTCCTAGTTTAACATGATATGTGAAGTACCGCATTTTCCCAATATAGACACATTTTTGATTATATGGACGTTTGTATTTTGTGTTTCTGCATGTTCTGTTATAAGAAAAAGAACACGGGGAATTACATGTACAGTCTGTGCAGAAAACTAGTTTCCCTGAGGGAAGGATGTTGTATTCAGTCGTGAACTGTCTGAATGAGTTCCCCTGAGGGAAGGATGTTTTCAGTCGTGAACTGTCTGAATTAGTTCCCCTGAGGGAAGGATGTTGTTTTCAGTCGTGAACTGTCTGAATGAGTTCCCCTGAGGGAAGAATGTTGTTTTCAGTCGTGAACTGTCTGAATTAGTTCCCCTGAGGGAAGGATGTTGTTTTCAGTCGTGAACTGTCTGAAAAGGTGGATCCATAATTTGTTCATTCTTGGCGGAGGCATGTGCTGTCCTTTGTACTATGTAGTTGTAGAAGTATTTCTTTGCGCTGTGTAAGGTGAATCATGAAAATCCGCTGACAGCGAAAGAGAGGAGTCTTGCGCCATGATTAGTCTCTGCTCATGCGTGGAAAAAGTGTGTTACGGAAAATAAGTTATGTTGTCTTCCACTTTCAGATTGTCAAGACAAATACTACCAGATGTTGTCTTCTATTTTCAGATTGTCAAGACAACTACTACCAGATCAACAATGGCACATGCGCCTTGTGCAGCTCTAGTTGTCAGTCACAAAACTGTACCAGTCCAACAGGCAGATGTAACGGTCAGTCGGTGATGGATTTTTTTTCTCTTTTTTCTCTTTGGAATCGTATCACACAAAGAGCATGTGAGAGAATATTTGAAAAGGACATGAATTATTTTATAATAAATCTATGACATCAGAAAACGTGCTGTATGCAATCGTTAAAGAACTTGGGGCTTGGTAAAATAAATTCAATTCACGGGAATAGCCGGAGTCTCTTATGTCCAAAACAGAATATGTCATTGCTGTCTTTCTAAGATAGTGTGGAGAGAATGTAAATATGTAGGTTCTAACCCACCCATCTTATTTTGCACGAAAACCCCCCTTTTCACAAACAAATCTCGTCCTTCTCATGCTACTTTTTGCCAAAATTAACACCTTTTTTACAACCAAACTTAACATGCAAAAAAACCCCAAATTGAAGGATTTAATGTCTTAAAGTGGGGCCTGCGTGCAAAACAAAAATGGATGATCGTGAACAAAGATACTATCATTCTCTCCTCTCTTCTGATTCTTGCGCAAAACAATAGGAATGGCTTACTTAATTTTTTTTTAATTGGTGTTTATAATCTGGTTTAAAAAATGAAGCCCGGAGTAGTTGCAGAGCTTATTGATATATTCAGAATGTGGGAGTTGGAGGAAAGGAGCTGGGGGGTTGATAGAGAAGAGTTTGAAGAATTAATTACGGATCTTTTTGAGCGCGTCGATATGCGGGAAAGCGTAAGGAACGCAATCAGTAAACTACCACATTCTTGGCCTTATTCAGTTATAAAGTTGTTTGCCATTTTAATTGATCAGATAGCTCCTGAAGATCTTGATCTGACTGCTTCTACTGACCCTGAAGGAGTAACTGTTACCTTTAAACCTGGACAGTTTTTAAGATTAGTAAAAGACTATGAGTAATAAATAACAGCTGAATTTACAATTATTTTTTTATTTATTTAATTTTTAGGTTTAAAAATGACGACCAAACACAGCGAATCTGATCTAATCATTTTAATAGAAAATTGTAATGAACTATTTGACGAAACAATGAAAGTGTTAAACATTGATTTTGGTGAATCTGGGTTTGAGAATGATGTAAACAATTTAATAAAAAATCATAGTGAACTATTTGACGAAGCAATCAAAGAGTTAAACATTGACTGTAGTGATTCAGAAAAAGCTAAAGTATTGGCAGGCGTTCTTGTAAGATTAGGGTGTCTTGAAGTATTGCAACGCTTGGGTGAAGAATAAAAGCGCGTTTACTTACTTTTACTTACATTTATTTTTTTAATTTACGTAAATATTGTGGGTTAAAAAATGAACCCCACAAGTAAATCCGAGGTTGGAAAACTATATACGTGGGAGGAGATATTTGACGGCAATGAACAATTAAGCAATACGTTTAGTGAAGTAGACATGGACATCATTAACCCCTCAAGCGTTCAGGAAAGCGTAACACATGCCATTTCTAAAATCCCAGAGTCTCTTCAAATTGACCCGCCAGTAAAAGTGTTGTTGGCCATTCTGATTGATTATATAACCCCCGATGATAAAAACATGCAAGTCTGGGTTTCAACTAGACAGAAAGAAGTAATCAACTATTACGACTTTAATTCTGAATGGGCTGATTACATGCTTACACAGCTTAACCATGCAAGTGAAGAAGCGAAATTGCGCGGCTCCGGCTGGTCTGAAGGAACAGTCCTTGAAATCAGATTAAGACAAACAAAGTTCTATCCTATAGTTGGCAATTCTTACCTTCCTTTTCCAAGAGAGTTAGTGTTAAAACGAGCAGTCTTAAACATACAAAATTCTGACAATATGTGTTTCATGTGGTGTGTTTTGGCGCATTTACATCCAACTAATAAACATGCAGACAGAGTCTCCAATTATGAAGCATACAAACATGAGCTGAACTTTAATAACATAAACTTTCCAGTAAGCATAGAAAGTATGTCTCAGTTTGAAGAGCAAAACAAGCCAATAACCGTAAACGTATACACATGGTCTGTAGTAGACAATCTAGTCCCTCTAAGGATTTCTCCCAAAGCTCCTACTTTAGGCGATCCACTTAACAAACATGTCGACTTGATACTGTTTACAGATGGTTCCAAGAGTCATTATGTATTAATCAGATCAATTAGCAGACTTATGGCTTATACTACAAAGAACCCAGCTAAACAAGAGCTTTGTAGAAGGTGTTTGGTCAGAATCCCAACTATAGAAGCAGCTGCCAGCCATAAGAAACATTGTAAAAGTTTTGTAGACTGTGAAACTAAACTTCTTACGCCCCCACCCGGGTCTAAAGATAGTTTTAAGAATGTACGCAAGATGCAGATGAGCCCATACGTAGTTTATGCTGACTTTGAATCAATCTTGCCACAGTACTACGGCCCACAACAACTAGAAAAACAAAAAACAACCTTATTATCCCACCATCAGATCTGTTCTTATGCTTTTGTTATTGTTAGATCAGACGGTCAACACACAACGCCAGAGATTTACAGAGGCCCCAATGCAGCCTGTAGATTTTTGGAGCAGATGAAACAACTTCGCAATCAATTCTCCAATCAACTGAATCTCTCAGACATTGTTATGACTCCTGAAGATCAAAGGCGCTATGAATCATCTACACACTGTTGGATATGCGGCTCAGAGCTAACACCTAATAGTAAAGACGCGACAGCAGCGGAAGCAAACCCAACAGTGAGAGACCACGATCACATTACTGGAAAGTTCAGAGGGGCCGCGCACAACAGCTGCAATCTTCAACTTAAGGTTGATCCCAAGACGTGGAAACTGCCAATTTTCTTTCATAACTTACGAGGCTATGATTCTCATTTCATCATGCAAGCAATAACTTCTGAATATAAGAGGGTCAGCTGCATTGCACAGTCTTCAGAAAAGTACATGACCTTTACTATTGACTGTTTATCCTTTTATGACTCTGCCCAACATCTGATGGCAAGTTTGGATAAATTATCAGGATCTCTACAAGACTTCCCAATAACTAAACAATATTTTGACCCATCTTTAGTACGTAAAGGTGTCTATCCTTATGAATACATGAACTCGTGGGAAAGGTTTGATGAAGACTCACTTCCTCCTAAAGGCGCTTTCTTTTCTAGTCTTAGAGGAAAGGACATAACCGACTCTGAATATGAACATGCACAGAAAGCCTGGACAGAATTACACTGTCAAACAATGGGCGATTATCATGATCAATATCTAATGGCTGACGTGTGTTTATTGGCAGACGTCTTTCAGAATTACAGATCTACATGCATGAAACATTACGGTCTAGATTCATCACATTACATCTCCGCCCCTGGTCTTTCTTGGGACGCATTCTTAAAGTCTACAAACATTGAGATTGACTTAATATCTGATCTGGCTACACTCCAGATGATTGAAGATGGGCTGAGGGGAGGCATTAGCATGGCCTCTCATCCTTACTGCAAAGCCAACAACAAGTATTTAGATGATTATGACCCCACTAAATCATCTAACTATCTAATGTACTTGGACGCCAACAATCTGTATGGGTGGGCCATGAGCCAGGCACTACCATTGAGAAACTTTAAAATGTTCGTAGGACCTCATGACGTTAATAAAATGTTGAGTTATCTACCGCGCCTCATGCCTGATTATCCAATAGGATTAATCTTAGAGGTAGACTTAGAATATCCTACAGAGTTGCATGACCTCCATAATGATTACCCCCTAGCAGCAGAAAGCTTAAAGATGACCCCCACAGAACCGCCTAAGCTTGTGCCCAATCTTCGCCACAAAACTAAGTACGTATGTCATTACAGACTGCTACAGTTTTACTTAAGACACGGACTAAAACTTACCGCCATTCATAGAATTATAGAATTTGAACAAGGGCCTTTTATGAGACTATATATTATGAAGAATACTCAGCTTAGGACTGCGGCCACTGACGCTTCAGAAAAAGACTTTTTTAAACTAATGAACAACAGTTGTTTTGGCAAAACCATGGAGAACGTACACAATCGTAAAGATGTAAGATTAGTTACAAAAGAACAAAGAGCAATTAAGCTGGTCTCTAAACCTAACTACCAAGACTTTAGAAGATTTAGCGACAGCCTGGTTGGCGTTATGATGAAGAAACAGAATGTGAAGTTGGACAAGCCGGTGTTTATTGGGTTTACTGTGCAAGAGCTGTCAAAATTGTTAATGCTTGAATTTCTGTACGACTACTTTAAACCGCTGTGCCCAGAATCAAGAGTCCTTTACACAGACACTGACTCTTTTATTTTGGATGTTCCAACTGAAGACTTTTATAAGGATTTAGAAGCGGAGGTGGCCAAAGGAGCTGATTGGTGGTACGACACATGCGACTACCCAAAGGACAGCCCTTTACATTCAACTGTAAACAAGAAAGTGATTGGAAAGATGAAGGATGAACTTAATGGGATGGTTATACAAGAATATGTTGGCTTACGGTCAAAGATGTATAGTGTTGCTAGCCAGACTTCTGTAATGAAGAAAGCTAAAGGCATAAGTAAAGAAGTTGTAAAAAAAATATAAGTCACGACAACTACAAGCAGGCTGTCTTTGAAAACAAAGTGTTTCATCACACAAATGTTAATCTGCGCTCTACTCTTCATCAAGTAAACACAACTGCTGTTAATAAGAAATCACTAGTCTCTAACAATAACAAGCGAACTTACGTTAATCCTGAGTTTTCATACGCTATAGGCCACTGGAGAACCGACTTGAAAGATTAACTTGGCTGACTTAAATTAAGATCTTAACTAGTACTTAGCTAGTACTTTACTTAAGATCTTTACTAGTACTTAACATGACTTGCACTTTACTTACACTTTACTTACACTTAACTTGTTATAACTGACTTTACTTGTACTTAACCAGTACTTAACTTGTACTTAACAACACATTAAAAAAACTAATTTAGTAAAAATAATGGGTTTACAGAAGGAGGTTGTGCTTTTTTTGCAGAGGCTGGTTCTTCTTCTTTTACTGTTTTTGTGGGATCTGTAACTTTGTTGCTAAGTATGGGGTTAGACACTTGTATGCCAAAAGCCCTCCACCACCAACAACACCCCCCAGTACATAATAATACATCTTATAGTTTGATTGTGTTGTTGTTGTTGGTGACGGTGGCGGTGCTGGTGCTGATGTTGTATTACTATCTAATAATTTTTGTTTTGCTGCTTGGTTTGCTTTTTGCAGTCTGTTCCATTCAGCTAGTTTACGACCGGCCTCAACACGCCCAGGACTTTTAGACTTAGTAACACTACTCACTTGTGGGACACTCACTTGTGGGACACTCACTTGTGGCGCATTCTGCTCCTGTGGAGTCGCAATCTTCTCCTGCTCGCTCATTTTTTTTAGTGCGATTAAAATTAATATGATTAAAAGTAATTAATCCCATGATGAATGGACATAGCAACGTCCCAAATCTATAATACATGTCACATGCAAGAGATTCTAGGGACTTGGTTAAAACCGGATCTTGTGTTAAGTCATATTTTAAATCTTCTTCTGAATCAATCGGCGCTATCTTGCCTACTAATTTAGCATATAAACTAATTATTGTCTGTCCCACCGATCTAACCATTTTTGATCCTAGCTGTGCTTCGTACCTAGCGTAATACTTCTCAACGTCTGATGTAGACAATTGCTGAATCTGTTCAATACTTAGTTCAACACCTAAATACTGCCTGGTTTTTCCACATGCAGCCAGAGAGTATAATATTTCTTTATGAGAGAGGTTTGGGTCTGCTGCCTCCTCACACTTTAATAGCTCGTCGCAATCCATTTTAAACTCTTTTTAAAAACAATAAAAATAATAAAACCTTTTTAAAACCATGAGTTTAACGCTGGTTAATTATGCAGTGCCTATTGTTGGCGTTATAGTTTACTCAACCCTAGCAAAATGTTTGTTAAGAATAAAACCGCCCAACATGGGAAAGATAGAAGATTCACCAAAACTAGTTACAACCTTATTTTTAGCTCTAGCAACAAAAGATTATCTGATTAAAAAGCACATAGACAGTCTTTCATATTATGATTATTTTAATTATTTTTTCAGTTAATAAAAAAAACATGAGCACTGCAAAGATCATCAATACTATTTACCACTCTGCTGTAATCAGCGGCCTTAGTATAGGATATACCATGTTAGCAAAAAACATGTTTAAGATGAGGCCGGCTGATCTAGGAAGGTTAGACATTGAGGATGTTGTTAAGGTTATAGCTGTAATAACGGCGGGGATTGCCTCAAAAGACTTTCTTGTTACACAGGGAATTATCCCAGAAAACATCAATGCATAGAAATATTGATTTATAAAAAAGATTCATTCATTTATAAAAAGATGTCTGGATTAGTTCTGATGGTGGGAGGAGCTATTGTTAATGCGTTGGCTTTCTCTGGCAGCAATTATATGTTTAGTAAATTGCGATCTGATGAAGAGAGAGAACACCATAACAAGGCAATGGAAGATTTAGCTAAGGCAAGAGACTCTTACGAGAAAAGGAGAATTGCTCACTTAGACTTATTAATAAAAAGTTAAGAGAACAGGGACATGCAGAGCACACATTTACAGACGTTGATGACGCAATGAATGAATATTACTTAGTGACAGGAAAGAAGTTTCTAACATCGTCACCGCCAGAACTGTCTGACTTTTATGAACCGTCTGAGGATCAGAAAATGGTAGAAATAGGCTTTATTATAGGTGCTATGGGAGCAATCTTTCTTCTTGCATATTCAATCTAAAAACATAGTTAAAATGTAATAAAAAAAAAAAACAGTCCCTTCTTATGGACGATACGAAGTACAAAATATATTATTCTCCTAGAGGGTATTGGAAAGGAAAGGCCGCTATTGATAACTGAGTAAAGCTGCTAGGGTGTCTGAATCAGAAGCAAAAGACTGGCTTTCAAAACAAGCGATCTGGCAAATATATCTGCCTGCCCCAAAAAGAATAATAAGGCCTCGATTTGTTAACTCAGTTCCTAATGACACCCACCAGATGGACTTGCTGTATCTTCCACATGACAAAGTTAGAAGAAAAAAGTTTAAGTATGCTCTTACAGTTGTTGACATGGCTTCAAGGTATAAAGACGCTGAGCCTTTAACGGATAAAAGCTCAACTGCTGTGGCTGTGGCTTTACAACAAATATACATGCGAGGCCCATTAAAATATCCTAGGATGATCCAGGTTGATGATGGGAAAGAGTTTAAAGGAGCTGTAAACCAACTGTTTTTAAGACACCGGGTTACAGTCAAGAGAGGGATCCCAGGCAACCATCGCTCCCAGGCTCTAGTAGAAAACTTTAATAAGAATCTAGCTGAGCGTCTGTTTACCTATCAATACCACAGAGACCTTATGGACAAAACACGCAACACAGAATGGGTCAGAAGGTTGCCAGCAGTCTTACGCGCCATGAACAATGAAGAATTTAAAGCAACGGGCCTTAAACCTGTGAACGCAATCAAATTAAAAAAAAATTAGCATAACTGAAGAGAACTATAAAATAGGCATTCTGGCTCACCCACCTCCGCCAGCTCCAACCGGCTGAAGCCGGTTTCGCTGTTGCTCTGCCGGCTTACCCAGAATGCCTATTTTATAGTTCTCTAATAGTAAACACTTTACAAACATACATAATGTGTAGGATTATCTGTTTTTAACACTAATTTAGAAAACTTTTGAGACTTTAGTTTTTGCTTAATCCTTCGTTTTTCTTGATCGTCTTCAATAACATCGTTTTCTTTCATACATTCATCAAATGCGTCTCTATCTTTCATGTGAAATAAAACCACTGTCTTTAATTGCTCTCTAAAGTCTTTTAAAACTGAGTTATATTTTTGACATAAAATCCACACACTTATCCCAGCATGTCTTCCACTGAAAGCCAGTTTTGACAAAGCGTTTCTTTTTTTGACTATATCCTTTTCTGCTGAACAATCATCTATAATAAATAATGTCTGCGTTCCCTCAAACAGTTTAAAAAAATGTTCTAAACACTCACTCAGTTTATTGCTAGGGTCAACTAAATAGATTTCATCATCCGTCCATATAAACCTTCTATCGTGATATGCTTTGTTCCATTTAAGTGTCGGACAGAAAATTACAATATGATCAAAATTATAACTATAAACTGTTTGTAATAGGTCGAGGACAAATATTGTTTTTCCACAACCAGTCTGTCCACAAATCAATGAACAATGAGGGGTTTTTGTCATAAAGTTTAACATCGGCATTGACACCAAAGTTGTCTGCTCCATAGTTTTAAAACAGAATTTAATCTAATCCAGTTATTGTTTTTATCATACTCTCTGTCAAAACTTGTTCAGTATAATAAAACCCTATAAGGCCCAAATGTGTAAGATTAATCCAGTTCAGTTCTGTAAGATCGTTTCTATTTAAACTAATATCAATTTTGTTGCTTGTTGTTATGACCTTAATATCCTCGCCATTGTAAAGAACAACGACAGTAACTTTAAGTTTGTCAACGTCTAAGTTTTGCCAGCTAATAAGAATTCCTTTCATAAGATTGTCACTGACGCCCAGAGCTCCATTTCTCGCCTCATCTTTTAAGACAGAAATTTTAAATATCATTGTGAACGTGTCTCCTAATTTTGTGCGTGGAATGAACTGTAATTTTGTAGAAGCTTTCTTTAAAACCGATTCTCTTCTGTGGAGGATGTACTGTTTGTCCCCAAACGGCTTTATTTCGATCTCTTTCCGACTGTTGTCCTCTGGCATAAGACTTACATGTAAAGGGCCAGAGTTCAATGCTTTTCTGAAACTTTTTTGACGGTCAAAAAATGTAAATGGGCTTAAGAATTCAAATTTTATGTCCCATTCTAAATATGGTTCTAAGTGCCATTTGTTGTCAGTTTTTCGAACTATTTTATATTCATACTGACCCGCATTATTTGCTTCTACATTGCGTAGTTGTTCTAGTTTAGGAAACCTTTTGTTGTCGTCAACCTCTTTGCGCTTATAATAACCATCTTTAGTGTACTCAAAACCATACAAAGTGCCTATCTCACCGTTTTGTTCAAAGTCCTCAACGTCTGCAAGGTCTTTTAATTCTAAAGTTACACACCTCTCAGGCGCTAATGTGACCCCCGAATCGTCTGGTCCACGTGACATTTTTTAAAACAACGTATTATTTTATTTCCAAAACAATGTGCAGGCTGTCACATTTGACGACTTTTCCTGTTTGGTCTTTGATTTTTATATTAAATGATCTGACCCTCCCACAAGCTAATCTTTTAAACTGTAAATTAGGGAATTGTATAATTTCATAATCGCAATATGCAGCTTTCCCTGATGGAAGAGCTCTTAAAACAGTTGAGGGCCTTCCATCATATAAGTTTTCATCAGTGCTCAGCTCGTCCAAATGAACATAGAGTAATGAATGTAATGCAAGATCGAGCGGGTTTTCTCCCTCATAAGTAGTTTTGTCTGGTGTAACTATAAAAGTATGAAGCATAATTGTCAGTTGCAAAGCCTAACATTTTAGCTAGCTCCCCATCAAAAAGGTAACTACTTCTTCTTCTTCAGGTTTGAATGTCAACATTATTTTCAAATTTGCATTGTTAAGTTTGAGAGTAATGTCGAAGTTACTCATTGCTTCTTTTAGCGAGCAAAACCCGTAATAACCATCAGGTATGGTTAACTGGCTAACTAAGTTTCCTCTATTGTCAAATTTTGTAATCTTATTATTCTCTTGGATTGATTATATTAAACCATACGACTTTGTAAAAAATTTCATGGAGTGCGACCCTTTGGGTTCCGCAGTTATTATCAATAGCATATTCTAAAAACGAAGGACTGTCTTGAGTTGTTATTGTTACAAACATTTTTAAAACAAATTTAAAAATGAGTGCATTCAAATATACTAATGCAAAATATTCTGTTGGCCGCACTACAGTCCTAAAAATATAACAACTGAACCCTTGACATTTCTGTGACTCAGTCTGACGCCTTTCAAGTAAAGGTTAGTACTCCATTGGATCGTTATCTTAACCCTCCTATTAAAAACGACTACATCCCGAAAGTGTGGTTCAGTCATCCGATGCAGTTTTATCAGAACCAGTTAAACTTTGCTGTGTTTTGTGCTTCAACTGGGTGTGGAGTGTCGTATGCTGATCATTTAAATCATCCTGTTCCTTTGGTGAGGTCAGTGTATAGATTTCATTTTTATTACACCTTCAGACGTATTTTGTCTGAACTGCAAGCGCCATTACCAAATGACAAAACGTTTAATCCATTCAGCAACAGAATAGATTACAAGGCTTTTGAAAGGATCTGTAACGAATTTGATATTGACCCAAAGACAGACTTTAGACAAAAGTTGGATCTTAATCATGGTTTAGGCACTCTTTATTTTTGGGGAGTGCACAGAAAGTATAACTATGATTGGAATCCTCCTTACACATCTTTCTCTTCAGGCACAACTGTTCACCTCGGGTCCATAGAGCAAGAGCATAAAACAGCATGGACAACATTTATTTTGGATACTTCTAAGGGTCTAACAAAAGCGGGAATAGAACGAATAAACGACTCTATTCGTACTTATGTTTGGTGTTTGCTAGGTTCGCAAGCACAAACGAGATCAAACATAATTGATACTTCTACTGGCTTTGACGCACAAAAACAGTATTTAGCAAATTTAGAGGATTCTATTAATTCTGCAATTGATTTGCCTTCAAGTATTAAAAGGTACCAAAATGTTTTGCAATACGCAAGATCGAAAGTAGACTTTGCTGTTGGCACTGGTTTATACATGCTGCCTTCTGACCTCAGACTCCAGATAGGAACAATAATAAACTATAATAATGAAATCCTTGTGGCTGGTAAAGAAGAGAAGGTCGGAAAAAACGACATAAATTCTAAGCCAGCAATAGCAATAAAAAAAGAAGCCCCACCAATCCCCAAACCCCCTCAAAACCCCATTCAATCCCTGTGGTCCCAAGAAATAATGACCATGAATATGAAAAGACGGCACTTGTTATTGGATTAACTGCCCTAGGATTACTTGGTCTTTATCTTACTATAAAGTAACCCAACTATTAAGACAACTAATGCCCATAAGTGCTCAGCCATAAAGCCAACTACTTTACTTGCGGCAGACAAAAGCCAGCTAACGATCCCTCCTATTATACCAGGCAAAGAGTCTATTGCCTTACTGGCTAATTTTTTTAGTAAGTTTGCAAGGTGATCGAGTTGTTTTTTTACCCATGATTTATCTGACGACGGAGTTGGCGGGCCTGGTGGCACTGACCCCCCCACCACCGCCGCCTGTAATAGCCAACACCAGTGTACTTATTGCAAATCCTAAGGCTGTTATAACACTTGCTAATGTGACACCTTGCTCTCTAAACAGTGTTCTTATTCGTTCTGCTAACGTTGTGTCTTCATATAAAATTCTTTGGATAGTTTCTCTTATTCTGCTCACTTGAGTTCGTAATTGTTCTCGGTTATTAGACAACACTTCTAGTCTTGCTGATCTCTCTTGTTCAAGATCTTTTAGTTTTTGGGTTATTCTTTCTTTAACACCAGAGCCTAAGTTGTGGTCATCAGCCTCAACTAGTTTTTCTTTTTCTCTTTTTATATGCTCATCTAGTTCACCCAGTTTTGCTAAATTGTTTGTTAATTCACCTCTGATGCTTTTCAAAGCATGATCAAGGGCCGTTATTTCTCTCATAGGTAGCGGCGGATCGTGCATAGTTTTTAATGACTGTTTCTTCTGAAAAACTGGTTTCTGCTTGTATTATTTCGTCTGCTGTTGGGCTTAAATCTTTAAGGTATGTTTTGAATTTGGTTTTCTGTTGGGAGTTTTTGTAGTGTGTTTTGAAGTTTAGCAACTGCCTCACTGTCTAATCTTCGCGGTTTAGCAATGCCAAGGCGATTTTGATCGCTCACACTGAGCCTTTGTCTAATTGTAGTCTTTGCTAAAAACTTTGATGGGTCTGGTTTAGATGTAAGCTGAACAAGTTCACCTTTATCATTTTTAAAAAACAAGTGATCATTTTTTGTTTCAAAATCATTAGGGTCTATAAATTCGGGAGGTTCTTGGCTTAAACTTTGGTACAATGATCTGACCTTACTTTCTGTTAATTCATGTCGCAATGATTGTAATGGATGTGTCAAAGGTGTCATTTCACTCATGTCGTCTCCAGGATCAAAAACATCATAATCTTCTTCTGCCATGTTTTTAAATAATTAACTTTTTATTTTGTTTTATAAAAAAAAATGTCACAAGCATATGGCTCGATTCTTGACCCGCATAGAAGACTGAAAGAGCCCTTTGGCGTGAAGGGAAATAAACAGAATATTATTGTTCCAAATAATCCATCTACTATTGATTCAGATCAAATTCTTACTGTTAAATTTCCAGACCTAGGAGCAGATGAAGTGATTGTGCCGGGATCTGCACGGCTTACTTTCAAAATAGAACTTGATTCAGCAACAGACGCAAACAGGACAGTTGTACAGAATTTGGGACGGGCAATCGTTAAGAAAATTTCTATAAAACTTGAGGGGCAAGAAATATTTTCTTTACACAATGCAGACATATTTCTAATCTATTCTGATCTATGGCTAACTGATAATGAAAGGGCCGATCTTGCGTTTCAAGGAATCGAAAATAACGAAGCACTAAAACACAGAATAGACGCCGAAGATGCTAAAGCCGGCAACAAGTATGAAGCTGTAAGTTTTGCTTATGGAAATCGCTTTTCCATACCCTTAGATTTTGAGTTGTTAAAAGCGCATGCGCCATACTTTCAAGGAGCATTAAAAGACAGATTGTCATATGAACTAACTTTTAATGAATACAAACGTGTCATTAAATCTACAGACACTGATTCCAAGTACAGCATTTTCGACATCTCGTTAGAGTTTGACATTGTTAGCAACCCTAACTTAGCAAGGCTGATTGAGCAACAATATCAGTCAAAATTAGCAATATATTACGAAAGAGTGATTCATCATACTAAATATCCTAAAAGCAGGGCAGACACAATATGGAACTTTAGTTTTAGTGCCACAGCAAGATCCCTTAAAGGTATTTTATTGCTGTGTGAAGATGAAGAACCATTCAAAAGACAAAGTGAAAAGTTTATCAATCCTAAAATAACGAAAGTACAATGTTCAATTGAGGGTAGTCCTAACCAAGTCTACGGTAGCGGGCTTAAACCTTATCATCATTTTGATGAAATAAGAAAATTGTTTGGAGGCGGGAGGTCTAGAAGTCCAACAGTAGACCTTGCGTCTAAAGATCTACACCTTCACAGTGTTAGACTTGATGAATATTTAACAACGAAATACGGTTTATGGATTGACCTAAGGTCAACAGAGGATAATCAGTTGCATGGGAGTGGGAGAACAGTTAAAGACGTAATAAACATTCAAATTGATAAAGAAAAAGAGAGTGATAAACCACTTAATGTACATTTGTTTTTAATATATGATGCGCAGCTGAATATTCAAGATAACAGATTGAAAGATATCCAATACTAAATTATTTTTATTTTAAAAAAGCATGTCTGTTACGACTTATCCAAAAGTGCCCAAAGAAGAGATAGTAGGCAATTCTGCTTGCTGTAGACATAAAAACTTTCAGATTAACAAACATAACACAAATGCAAACCCAACTAGAGCAGGACCTTTCAAAATACAGTAAAACCAAACGAAGGTATTCTGCTGTCTTTAATGCTGTTACATATGTTAATACTGGAGCATCGATCACTAGTGCTCTATCAGCAGGAACAAGTGTAGGTCTCTTAGCAACAGGCGTAGGTGCACCGGTAGCTATACCTCTAGGGGTTTGTCTTTAACTCTTGGCCTGTGTTCATTGGCTGTAAGTGCTGCCAGCAAAAAAATAAAAGCTAAACTCCAAAAGCACACAGCTATGGTTCAACTAATAACAGCTAAACTTAGTTCCTTCAAACTGACAATAAATAAAGCACTTGCTGACTCAAACATCACGGATGAAGAATTTAGTCGCCTACAGGCTGATTTTGAGGACTACAAAAGACAAAAGTTTGATCTTCAAAGAAAGGCAAGGGCAACTTTTTCTCAACAACCAGACACCGACCAGATAAAAAAGGAATGTTTAAAAAAAGTAAACGAAACATTAAACTCTGTTCTAAACAGCTCACATTAACAACCCCAAAGGGCGTTTATACTTTAGTTTATGAGTCCAAGCACAAAAAGACCGTTGATATTGATTCTGATTAACTTTTATTTTTTTTAATTTAAATAAATATTTTGAGTTAGAAAAGAAACTCAGCATGGATAAAATATATGAAGGTTCAGATGAATTGTTTGAAGCAATGCTCGAGGAAGAGCGTTTGTCAAGAGCACTAAATGAGATTGATTTAGAAGTTATTAATCCAAAAAACGTGCGGGAAAGCGTTGTACACGCTATTTCTCAAGTTCCAAGTAAACTAACAATAAACTCTCCAGTTAAAGTAAGGTTAGTTGTTTTAATCGACTATATAACAATAAACGAAGAAAATCTAGAAGTCTGGGTCTCAACTAAACAGCAGACTATTCTTTCTCATAATGACTTAACACCTGGTTGGGCAGACCAGCTGCTTACACAGTTTGATGTGGCCACTGAAGAAGCTAAAATGAGAGGCTCTGGTTGGTCAGAGGGCGAAGTCCTAGACATCAGATTAAAACAGGCTAAGTATGAGCCGATTGTAGGCAAGTCTTACATTCCACTGCCTCCAACATTAGTTGCAAAGAAAGCAGTTTTGAACATAAAGAATTCAGACAACAAATGTTTTATGTGGTGCGTTCTTGCTAGGCTGCATCACGTTGCCAAAAATGCAGAGAGAGTATCTAACTATTTACAGTGGGCCAATGATCTTAACTTTAACGGCCTTGAATTTCCTATGGCTGTAGACAAAATTGATCAGTTTGAAAAACAAAATCCATCAATAACTGTTAATGTCTACACATGGTCTGAAGAAACCAACCTTCTGCCAATTAGAGTGTCAAAGAACAGTCCAACAATAGGCGAACCAACCAAAACTCATGTAGACTTACTCCTGATGCAAAGCCTTAATGGGTTGCACTACACTCTAATACGCACAATGAGTAGATTACTAGTGCATACTACAAAACAACATAGCAAACAAGAATTCTGTAGAAAATGTTTAACAAGAATTCCGTCCGTTCAAGCTGCGAGCGAACATATAAAACATTGTATTAGCCCAGTTGACTGTGATACAGAACTAATTACGCCCGGAGAAGGCAGTAAAGTTAGTTTTAAGAACTGGAAACGGTTGCAAACTAGTCCATATGTTGTTTACGCAGACTTCGAATCACTCATTGTTCCTTATGAAGGACCAACCCCACAGAAACTTCCTAAAACAGTCTTAATGAGTAATCATCAGATTTGCTCATTTGCCTTCATCATTGTTAGGTCGGATGGCGCCCATTCAAAGCCAGAATTATACAGAGGACCAAATGCTGCAAAATACTTCTTAAAACGCATGCAGCAAGTGCGTAATGCCTGTTCTAATAATCTGAATTTATCTGAAATCATAATGACGCCTGAAGACCAACAACAGTATGACTCAGCCACTCACTGTTGGATTTGTGGTTTAGGCCTCTCCCCAGACGAAGAGAATCCAACAGTAAGAGACCATGATCACATTAGTGGAAAGTTTAGAGGAGCAGCACACAGTAAATGCAATCTTCAACTAAAGTTTGAACCAAAGACATGGAAGCTGCCTATATTCTTTCACAACTTGCGAGGTTACGACTCTCACCTTATAATGCAAGCAGTAACTAGCGACTTCAGGGTGTCATGCATTGCACAGTCATCAGAAAAGTACATGTGTTTCACTTTAAATAACATGTCTTTCTACGACTCTATGCAACACATGATGGGTTCATTAGAGTCACTGGCTATGTCCTTAAAGTCCTGCCCAATAACAGATCACTATTTTGACCCAACTCTTGTTAGAAAGGGCGTTTACCCTTATGAGTACATGAACAGTTGGCAAAGGTTTGACGAAGATACACTTCCGCCTAAAGGCGCGTTCTTTTCTAGTCTCAGAGGAAAGGACATCAGTGATTCTGATTACCAGCATGCTCAAGATGCGTGGCAGAAGTTAGAGTGTAAAACGATGGGAGACTATCATGATTCCTATTTAATGGCGGATACCTGTTTGTTGGCGGACGTCTTTGAAAATTATAGGAAGACCTGCATGAAACATTACAGCCTGGATCCTGCGCATTACATTTCTGCGCCCGGGATGAGCTGGGACGCTTTCTTAAAATTTACTGGAGTACAAATTGATTTATTGTCTGACCTGCCAATGCTTCAGATGATTGAAAACGGATTGCGTGGGGGAATCAGTATGGCGTCGCACCATTACTGTAAAGCAAACAACAAATACTTGGACGACTATGATCCAAGTAAAAGGTCTAACTATCTTATGTATTTAGATGCAAACAATCTGTATGGATGGGCAATGGCGCAATCACTTCCATTACGCAACTTTAAAATGTACACAGATACGAATAATATTCAAAAAGCATTAAAGTGGTTGGGCAGTTTGACGCCAGATCAACAGTGTGGATACATTCTAGAAGTTGACTTAGAATATCCTCAGAAACTCCATGATTACCATAATGACTATCCATTAGCAGCAGAAAGTCTAAAGATGGCAAAAACAGAACCGCCTAAACTTGTGCCTAATCTTCGTGACAAAAAAAATTATGTCTGTCATTACAGACTTCTTCAATTTTATTTAAGACATGGTTTAAAGTTGACAGCTGTTCATCGTATAATTGCTTTTGATCAAGAACAGTTCATGAAACCATACATCATGAAGAACACTGATCTCAGAACTAAATCCGCAGATGCTTCAGAAAAAGACTTTTTTAAGTTGATGAACAACAGCTGTTTTGGAAAGACTATGGAAAATCCGCACAAGCGTAAAGATGTTAGATTGGTCACCAGAGAAAACGATGCAATTAAGCTAACTTCTAAACCTAATTATCAAGACTTCAGAAGATTTCATGATCAGCTTTTTGGAATAATGATGAAAAAAAAGAAAGTCAAATTGGACAAACCTGTTTTTATTGGGTTTACTGTTTTAGAGCTGTCGAAGCTTTTGATGTTAGAATTTCTTTACGACTACTTTAAGCCCTTGTATCCAGAGTCCAGAGTTCTGTACACAGATACAGATTCCTTTGTTATAGATATCCCTACTGAAGATATCTATAAAGACATGGAATTAGAAGTAGCTAAAGGGCATGCGGGATGGTACGACACATCTGATTACCCTAAAGATTCGCCTTTGCATTCAACTGTTAACAAGAAGGTTTTAGGTAAGATGAAGGATGAATTATCTGGAGGTGTGATCAAGGAGTTTGTTGGTTTGAGGTCGAAAATGTACAGTCTTTCAAGCCAAAAAAAAGTTGTTAAAAAAGCAAAGGGAATATCTCGTAGTGTTGTGCAGTCAAGCATATCCCATGACAACTATAAAGAAGCATTGTTTGGCAATAAGACTTTTCATCATGACAACGTAAAACTACGATCTAATCTACATGAGATCAACACAACTGTTGTAACAAAGAAGTCGTTAGATAGAACAAACACTAAACGAGTATTTGTTAATCCAGAGTATTCATATGCAATTGGGCACTGGAGGACATTTGGTCAAGCGCAATTAGATACTCAGTAATTTCTTTATCCAGTATAGCTGGATTATTTGTGGTTGTTGTTTCAAGATTTTTGATTTTTTCATAAATATTAGGATCAATGGGTAGTTTATTCTTTATCATTGTTTTAATAATAAATCTATACGCAAATAATTTTTTTTGAGCTTCCATTTTAACTCAGAAATGTATTTGCCTAAATTAACTAAGCGACTGGAACTGTGTCTGGCGGGATTATCTGCAGTTCTTCCTTCACAAAAGATCTTCGGGGGGCTGGTCGTTTTGTTGTGTCAGTTTCTCGTAAATAATACACGGGTGGATTCATTTTCACAATTTTTTTTATCTCATATGGATCAACACTCCAAACTGGATCGGTTGCCCTGATGCGAGTGTCCCCTTCTGCTTCTCCCGGCGAATAAAGGTACCTTACTTTCAAACCAAATGGTAATAGTTTGCTTGATGAAGACTCTCCAACAACATTTATTGTTTGTTTTCTGATTGCTTGTACTGGTTTTAGACCTTTAAATTCTTCATTATTCATTGCACGTAGAACTGAGGGCAGTCTTTTTACCCATTCTGTGTTGCGAGAATTGTCAACCAGCTCTCTGTGATACTGGTAGGAAAAAAGCCTTTCAGATAACTGTTTGTTAAAGTTTTCAACCAAACCCTGTGATCTGTGAACACCCGGAATGCCTCTTTTAATGGTAACTCTATGTTTTAACAATAATTGATTCACTTGACCTTTAAATTCTTTTCCATCATCGACTTGAATCATGCGAGGATAAGTTAACGGGCCTCGTTGATATATCAGTTGTAAAGCGACAGCAACAGCAGAAGCACTCTTTTGTGTTAATGGTTCAGCATCTTTGTATCTTGAAGCTATGTCAATGACTGTAAGTGCGTACTTAAATCTTTTTCGTCTAATCGTATCATGGGGTAAATATAGAAGATCCATTTGATGGGTGTCGTTCGGTATTGTGTTGACAAAGTGTGGTCTTTGTATTCGTTTAGGCGCTGGTAAATAAATTTGCCAAATCGCTTGTTTAGATAACCATTCTTTTGCTGTTTGTTCACTGACTCCCGCTGCTTGGCTAAGCTTTTTAATTGCTGTTATTCCCTTCCAATATCCTTTTGGAGAATAATAGATTTTGTACATTTTTATTCAGCCAATACTTTGTGCAACAAAATACACAGCGGTCATGCCAAAGACAATAAACAATATTTCTTGCATCTTTTGTTTTTCTGATGGTTGATAAAAGTCGCTAAATTTTGGTGGGGCAATGTTTCAACTTGTTTGCCTGTTACTAGAAAATATTCTTTTATTGCCTGGTCAACATCTTTAAATGTGTAAGCTGCATGTCCCTGTTGTTTAAGTCTGTCGTTAATAAAATCTCACTGCTCCATTCTTTGCTTTTCATAGGTGTCTTGTGCAGCAGCTAGTTGCTCCATAGCTTTGTTATGTCTTTTTCTCTCGCCGTCATCACGTAGTTTACTAAATGCGTAATTACTTCCGCTAAAAGCAAGCGCATTAACCACAGCGCCACCAATCATCATTACGAGTGAAGCCATTTTTATAAATGTATTTTTTTTAATTTTACATATTGATACTGTCTGGAATTATTCCTTGCTTAACTAGAAAATCTTTCGTAGCAAATGAAGCTGTAATAACAGCAATCAGCTTTGCTGAGTCTTCAAAGTCTAGTTTGCCAAGATCTGCTGGTTTTATTTTTAACAGGCTTTTACCAAGCATTGTGTATCCTACACTTAGGCCTCCAATAACAGCAGAATGGTATACAAGGTTAGTAATAGTTTTTTCGGCGCTCATTTTTAAAAAATAAAATAATATTTATTCATTAATAAAACATGAACTGCGATGATCTACTTCCTGAACTTACAAATGATCAAGTTGATGACCAAGCTATTATGCGCCAAAAGGAAAGGCTGTATTCTTTGGCGGCGTGTGGAAAAACAAAACAGTACCTTGGAAATGAATTCAGCATAGAACAGATTCAACAGATGTCGACGCAAGACATTGTAAAGTATCACAACAGGTATGAAGCGCAACTGGGGTCAAGAATGGTAAAAAGTGTTGGGCAAACGGTTCTTAGTTTGTACACTAAACTAGTTAGTAGATTTGCTCCCATTGATTCTGAACAAGATTTTATGTATGATTTAACGCAGGATCCCGTTTTAACAAAGTCATTAGAGTCTCTAGGATGTGATCTATATTACAGATTTGGAACATTGTTATCGCCATTAATCATGGGATTAATTACTTTTAATCATATAGATTTTGTTTCCCTTCAAAATGACCGAGCCAGAAAATCAGCAGAATCAGAAAACATTGATGGAGAAAGTGACCAGTAAAAAGCCTCCTCATCCTGGGCGTGTTGCAGCAGGAAAAAAATTAGCAGAGTGGAACAAACAAAAAAAATTAATGTTGCAATCACAGAATATAACTCATAATGAAAAAACACCAGTTGTGCCAGAGCCACAACAAGAACAAGTTGTTTCAAGTCCCGCAACATCATCATGGATTATTTGGATTAAAAGAGTTAGCATTTTTGGCGTCATTGCTGTTGGTGGGGGTGGTTATTACGTTTATAAAACATATAAAGAAAGACAGCAAAAACCAAAGCAGCCCAAAAAATCACAGCCACTAAATACAAAATCTGAACAAAAAAGAATACCAGAACCGCCAACAACAAAAGATCATTTTGATCCATTTGATATGCAGTAATATTTCAAGAACTTAATAAATAATTATAAGTGACTTGAATAAGAACTTGATAACGACTTCATGACGACTTGATAACGACTTCATGACGACTTGATGAAAACTTAAATAAGAACTTGATAAGAACTTGAGGTAACTTGATTAAAAACTTAAAGTAACTTGATTAAGAACTAGATTAAGAATTTGGGGTAACTTGATTAAGAACTTGGGGTGACTTAATTAAGGACTTGGGGAAACTTAATTAAGGACTTGGGGTGACTTAATTAAGAACTTAATTAAGGACTTGGGGTGACTTAATTAAGGACTTGGGGTGACTTAATTAAGGACTTGGGGCGAAAAGTGGAACTGGTAGGACCACTTCTCATTTGATATGTCAGCCACTTGCTTTGTGACTGAACAGGATGTGCGTGGGCGCTGTGCAGTGATTCGTTGTCGGGCTGGCCTGCAACTACTAGTTAAGCGCGATGAAGAACAGAGAAAGAGGCAGCTCACGCTATAGCAAAGAACGTGTTAGCGCCCACCCGCTGTGCAGACAGACCTATCATTTGGTGAATAGTTGACCGACCTTCCCTGACTGACTCAACACTTTAAACATTGCTGTTGTGTGCGCGCTGCTGTGTGTAAAATAGTGTAGTAAAAATGTGTAGTCATTTGAAGTACTCCCTTCGTTGGATTAATAAACTAAGAAAGACGACAGAACTCTTTGAAAAATATCCGGAACTCGCAAATCTGACAATTTCTATTACACAAGCCATCGCGTTGACGCCAAAGATACATGCTGCTCTAAAAACCCACGCCGGTGTGGCACTGACTGGATGTGAAGAAGGTATGTACATTGTCAACTAACTGACTGTGTAAACAAAGGCCTCTTGTCTGTGTTAAGTCGTAAACCCCACACACCAACAAACCGACACGCACACTGAAAACGGCGAAGTGGTGGCTTCCCATTCGAGAATGTTCAAGAACATTTGTGACAAAGCGCGCCGCGAGCCCGGTGAAACGCAGTAGGCGTGCGAGGCGTGTTTTATTGATAAGGAGGCACACAGTTTGTAAACAGGACGCTCGGCCTGCTGACTTACTGCGTCGTTATAATTGTGTTGTCTTGGCCTTGCAAAAAAGCTGACAGTCAACCGACTGGTAGTACAGACTGTTTTGGGGAACGCAGACACTATTTATTATAGATGACTGTTCGGCCGAAACTGGCTTTCAGTGGAAGACATGCTGGGTGTGGATTTTATGTCAAAAATATAACTCAGTTTTAAAAGACTTTAGAGAGCAATTAAAGACAGTGGTTTTATTTCACATGAAAGATAGAGACGCATTTGATGAATGTATGAAAGAAAACGATGTTATTGAAGACGATCAAGAAAAACGAAGGATTAAGCAAAAACTAAAGTCTCAAAAGTTTTCTAAATTAGTGTTAAAAACAGATAATCCTACACATTATGTATGTTTGTAAAGTGTTTACTATTAGAGAACTATAAAATAGGCATTCTGGGTAAGCCGGCGGAGCAACAGCGAAACCGGCTTCAGCCGGTTGGAGCTGGCGGAGGTGGGTGAGCCAGAATGCCTATTTTATAGTTCTCTACTGAAGACATCCAAGGTAATCAGAAACTCTTACCTTTTGCATTAAAAGTAAGATACTTGTATGCGCCTGGAGAGGCAGAGGGTGATGTTAGAATTAGAGCCACAGACCCCATATGGAGCGTAGACGTATATGAAGTTGAAAGAATTATGAAAACAACCCCTCCCGTGTATTATTTAAGAGAAACTCTTTCTTCCAAAAAACCTGCCCCTAAAAGATCGTTTGTTCGCGAAGAGTTGCAAGTTGTCCCACCAAACACAGTGCCTGTTAGTTAGTTAAAAAAATAGTATTTATTTTTTTGTTAAACTTATGATTTATTTATTTTAGTTCACATCTTATTTTTTAGTCTATTTTGGGTTTAACTGATTGTTTGCTTGTTTTTCAATGTTCTGTTTGATTGTCTCAGTGTCTACCTGTTGCGAAGTAAAAGTCTTTCTCCACTCCTTTTGAAGTTCAGTTTTTTGTCGTCTGTAATCCTCACCATCAGCCATAAGGCGCTCAAATTCTTCAGCTGTAATGTTTTCATCCTGCAATGCTTTGCTTATTCTCAGTCTTAATGAACAAAGTTTTGCTGATGCTAGGGCTACAATGGCAGTGTGCTTTTGTAGTTTAGGCGTTAATTTTTTTAAAACAGCACTCACAATCATAGACATAGCACCTAAACCCAAACCAAGGCTCCCTAATGCTAAAGAGGCTGGCGCTCCAGCCCCAGTAGCTAAAAGAGCAACGCTAGACCCAGCACTTACGCTCGCTACAGCTGATGAGCCGGTGATTATATAAGAAAGAGTATTTAAAACTTTAGCATATTTCTTTCTAGTAACCCTATACTTATCCAAGTCACTTTCTATTTCTTCTTGAAGTTCAGTTATTTGCTCTAACCTAAACTTTTGAGCCTGATCATCCATTTTTTAATTAAGATTAATTTTTTAATTAAGATTAATCTTGTACATATCTTCTTATTAACCCTTCTGGCAGCACTTCATCAACAGAGTAAAACCCAATAAAATCAACATACTTAATTAAAATAAGATCAAGTACTGTTAGTTTGTCTTTGTCAACCATCACAGTAACTTTGTCAGAAGATACAGAAGTGTTTATTTCATCCCCGTTTTTAGTAATAACAATAACAAGCCTAAGAGGACCACCCAAGTTTTCAGACTTTATTTGTACACCTCTGATTAACGTATGCTCTGGCAAACTAGGATCAGACTCCCTTGGAGTAATAAATAAGCGAAAAAACATCGTCATTTTTTAGGCAGTGATTCTACCGTTGGGTTAAATTCTAAACCAGCGGTGTCACCCCCCACTTCAGCTAAGGGCTGCTTTCTCCGCAGCATATACTCAGAGCCCCGCCTAGTTATTTCAATCTGCTTTTTCTGTTGTGTTCCTGGGACTAGGCTAATAAGAAGGTGTCCTTCATTCAAAGCATTTCTAAAATTGTTTTTCTTATCAAAGTATACATAGGGGCTTCGTAGTTCAAACTTTAAATCCCAGTTAATGTCAGGAAGCAACGCCCAGGCATTCTCTCGTTTATGAAGTTTGTATTCGTGTTTGCCAAAATCGTTTGCCCTTAGATTTCTTATCTCTTCCAGGGTAGGATATTGCTGCCGTTTTTATCTTCAATTTCTATTCGTTTGTAAACGCCATCGTCGGTGTACTCAAATCCATAAACATTTCCTGCCACTCCTATTAGATCAAAGTCAGTTGTGTCTGCTAGATCTTTTAGCTCTACTGGAACGCATTTAGGAGCTAACTCCGCTTTTGATTCTGGCCCTCGAGACATTCTTTTTATTATAAACAATTTATTATAAATAATCTGTAATAAACAATCTGTAATAAACAATCATAATGAGCAAACGTATTGAACTGGTGGGTCAGTCCGCAAGCATAGTTTAGCGTGCTTAGATTTTTCTAACTGCTCTTTTATTTTTTTTAGTTCATCCTTGTCCCTGATTATATAATTTTCACTTAAACATTCTTCAAAACTGTCCTTGTCCTTAGTAGAGAATAAGATGACTGATTTTAACTGCGATCTAAAGTCTTTTAAGACAGCATTGTATTTTTGAGTTAAGAGCCAAACAGAAACTAATGCGTGTCTTCCGCTAAAGGCCAGCTTAGACAGAGTCCTTCTTTTTTTTAACAATGTCTTGTTCGGCTGAACAGTCATCAATAATAAACAGCGTTTCGGTTCCCTCAAATAGCCTATAGTAATGTTCTAAACAGTCGCTTAGCTTGTCAGTAGGATCAACTAAAAATATATTCTCGTCTGTCCAAACAAACTGCCTTTCTTTGTAAGACTTGTTGTGCTTAATGGTTGTGCAGAATATAACAATGTACTCGTAATGAAACCTGTAGACTGTTTGTAACAAATCAAGCACGAAGACAGTTTTCCCACACCCAGTAATCCCACAAATAAGCGAACAGTGCGGGTCTTTGGGCAAAAAGTTCAAACTATCCATCTGTTTTAATAGGCTATTTCTTTCAGTCTGTTTTCTTCAATGTTCAGCTGGGCGTCATAAACCACAAAAACGTGCATTTGTATCTGGCCATTCTCCTCCTCTTCCTTATTAATCTGTATGAGTATGCCATCTGACCCTACCCTTCTTCCACTCCCGTGCAGTCTGTTGTCATACGTGGACCTAAAATCCAGCCATAGTCCATATTTGTCTGTTAGATAATCTTCGAGTCTTACATCGTGAAGGTGAAGTTTTTTACACACATGATCGGCTGTGGGGCTTGTCTGTCTGCCTCCAGCAAACAATTTTCTTATTTCATCAAAGTGTTGGTCGGGTAAAAGTCCGGCTGAATACAGCTGAAAAGGCTTGCCATCTACTGTGCAAGACAACTGCTCAATGTTTGGGTTGTAAAACACCTCAGATTCCCTCTTAAAAGGAGCTGAGGGTTTAGTAAATAGCAGGAGAACCCCCTTTAGGGACCTTAAAGAATTGCTTATAGCTATTTCCCAGACAGCGTCTTGCTTGTTTTTAATCGCTAGACTGTGGTGTAAAACTCTTTCAAAGTAAACAACCGTCCTACTTTTATACTGGTTTAAGATTGTTCTAGCCAGTTCGGGGTTAGTAACAACGTCAAAATTAAGAGAGATGTTACTAACAGTGTATCTAGCTGTTGGGTCTTCGGACAGAATAACAGACCCGCTGTCATTGAATGTCAGTTCATAAGTAAGTTTGTCTCTTAGTGCGCCTTGGTAATATGGCTGATGGGTTTTTAACAGTTCAAAATCTAGAGGGATGCAAAATCTGTTCTTAAATGCTCGCGCTATTGCCTGGTCTCCCTCGTCTTCCTTTGCATCTGCAGCATTAAGCCTGTGCTTAAGACCGTTTGGGCTCTGGATCCCCTGAAAGATTTTGTCTTTTCTTTCTGTTCCAGGCAGCCACAGATCCGAATAGAGATTAAAAATGTCTGCGCTACTCAGTGAGAAGACTTCTCTACCTTCCAGTTTAATTACCATATTTTTAATGATGGCCCTGCCCAGGTTAGCAACGACAGTAGCATTAGGATCCGCCGACTCAATATCTATTTTGAATAATAGCTTGGCAGTGCCTGGCATTATAACATCGTCAGGCCCGAGGTCACTAAATCTTACTGTTAACATTTCATTGGGCTCAATTGTTGATGGATTATTTACAACACGCACAGTCTGTCTTATGCCTTTTATGCCATGGGGCTCCTTCGCTTTTCTGTATGGATCAAGGTCGCAACCGTATGGATTCATTTTTATAAAACAAAAAATAATAAATATATAAATATGGCTGATGAAGATTTTGACGCGATTGATCCTATTGAAGAAGAAGATGAAATAGAACCGAGTCCTTCATTGCAAGAAGAACTTGAAGGAGCAGAGGCAGAAGCGGGTTCTTTACTCCCTAGGCAGCGTCAAGAACTATTGCGACAACGAATTGAATCATTCTATAGAAGTATAGGACGAGGGCTGCCAGACGTGCTCGATCCTAACGATTTTGAGATGGGAAAAGTGGGCGGAGACGAGGAAGGTCATTTGTTTATAAAATATAAGAAGGGCAATAAACAAATGCGTAAACAAGTTACTGATAGCCGGGACCCCTCCGAGTTTTTAATTCCGGGCTCACTTGGGGAGATTCCTATTCGGGTCAGAAGGCGATTAAATATTGTAGATCCAAGGCTGTCTGCTCTAAGGTCTAAGGCTGTTAGTGCTTTACAGAACTTAAAGCAAAGGTTGCCAGCGCAGTCTGAAATGCAAAACATACCTCTTCAAGAATTAAGTCAAAGAGCAGATGAAGTAATAGCAGAAGTTGAGACGAGTTTTAATGAAGGAACACAGTTAAAAACAATTGCCGATTCTTCATCGCCTAGTCAAAGAGAAGGTGAGCTGAGTCCTGATGAAGAAGCAGCTTTACAAACAATTGATGATCCTCCATTGCCTGAGAGTGAACTCGAGGGTCTTAAAGCTGCTCTGTGTGAAACCAGGGCTCTTGATGCTACTCTACAGAGAATAAATGGCGAGCTAAAAAACAACTTGGCAAAACTTGGTGTGCTAGAGAGAGAGATAGAAGAAGAAAAAAATAAACTGGCTGATGCAGATGATAACAATTTAGGGTTAGAAGAAAAGGCTAGAATACAGCAGAAAATACAGGATTTAATGCTAAAAAGGGCAAACAGGTTAGAAACGCTGTCTACTAACAGAGAACAAATAGTATTACAAACAAACAGAATCAAAGAAACTATAAACAGACTCCTTCATGAAAATACTACGTTAGCAGAAAGAATAAGAATTCTGTTCAGAGAGCAGGGGATTACAATAGTTAGTATATTAACAGCCGTTGGGTTTGCTATCTCTACACCAGTTTATGCATTAACCGGCAGTGCGCCAACAGGGCCAGTAGCGCCTCCAACACCTCAGCCTGGTAAAAGTTGGATTAGAAAACAATTGCGCCACCTAGCAAACTTATTAAAGAAGTTAGCTGCCAAAGCGCTTGATGCTCTGCCTGGCATAATAGGCAGTGTTGTTAGTTGGGTTTTGTCTACCATAGGCAAAGTGGCTGGTTATATGGCCGACCATCTGTGGACGTTAGGAGTGCTGGCTGCCGGTTTAATTTTTAGTGAAATAAAGTATGGCTAATCCAGTAAAAGTTAAAAACACAACAAGGGCAGTCTTTTCGCTAGTGTGTCTGTCGGGGTGAGGTACATCAACAGGCGGTGGACTGCTTTCTGGCTGTGGGCTGCTTATAACTGGTGGGGGGTCGCTTTCAGGGCTAGATACTTTTTTTAAAATGGCTGGTGCGGGCCTTGTGTTTAAGCCTTGATTGTGTCCTAAGTTTTGGTCGTCTCCGGCTATGAGAATTTCATTATTATAATTCTGTATCATGCCAATCTGTAGTCTAAGGTCAGAAGGCAGCATGTATAATCCATGGCCTACAACAAAGTCAACCTTTGACCTAGCATGTGCAAGAACGTTTTGGTACCTTTGTATGCTGGAAAGCAAATCAACAGCAGAGTTAATAGCATCTTCTAAATTGGCTAGAAATTGTTTTCTGGCGTCAAAGCCTGTAGATTGATCCACTATGCTAGACTTGGTCTGTGCTTGCACTCCTAATAGACACCAAACGTACGTCCGTATGGAGTCATTAAGTCTTTGCACTCCTGGCATTGTTAGGCCTTCACTTTTATCTAAGATAAATGTTGCCCAAGCATTGGGGTGTTTTTGTTCTATTGATCCCAATCTAACTTGGGAGTTTGGCTTAAAAGAGGTGTGGCCGGGCCAGTAGTCAAAATTATATTCTCTACGCTGACCCCACAAATACAATGTGCCCAACCCGTGATTGCGGTCTAACTTTTGTCTAAAGTTATTTGAAGGGTTAATGTTAAATTCGTTGCAGATTCTTTCATATGCATTATTGTCCATTGAGCTGAGAAATGGATTAAACGCGTTGTCGTTGAGGAGGCGCACCTGTAGTTCAGTTAGTATGCGTCTATACTGGTAATAAACATGAAAGTTATATACTGACCTTACTAAGAGATTGGGGTGGTTTAAATGGTTTGTATATGAAACACCGCAGCCAGTGGTTGAGCAGTAAACTGCAAAATTTAACTGATTCTGGTAAAAAACCATGGGTGAGTTGACCATGCTGATGGCACTCTATCACTCTTTATTGGAGGATTTAAATATCTAGTTAGTGGGTTTACAAGTCTGACTAGGAAGCTATATGATTCATCCACTGCAATGGTTAGGACACTGAAGTCCAAAGATTTGGGCTCATAAACCCCTCCTACATCGTAAGTGGCACTTTCATTATATTTAAAAGGTTCCATTTTAAATAGATTTTTTTAAAAAGGATTTAAAAAGGATGTTCCTTTATATAACCAAACAAAACACCCGTGTGTTCTTAAAGTATCCAATTAACAATAGGCGCGGTAATAATAGGGTTGCTCTTAGAGAAATTGGTTTTAAAGTTAAGTGGATTAATATATCTGAAAAAACTAAGAATAACTGGGTGGGTGTTAAGGACGGGCAAGGTAATTTATTAAAGCAGTTAAAAATACCTGATGGTTACTACAACTTTTGTTCTTTAAAAGAAGTATTTAGCAATTTTGGCATTAAGTTAAAAATCAACGAGGCAAATCTTATAATTACTATGCACTTTCCAGAAGAAAGAAGGGAGTACGTTTTTCCTAGAGGACTTGCGCGAATTTTAGGCTTCTATGATAGTGGTGAAACGTATAGCGTTAACACCCATAAGTACTTAGAAAGTGGGCTTTATGAGTATGCAGGTAGTAGACCATCTGATTTTCTAATTAACCCAAGGTTGTATGTTCATTTAAGCGAATTAAAAACAGATGCTAATTTGTTTAATGGCCAACCATCTACAGTTCTAAGAGTACTACCATCACTTGAGGCGGGGTTTTGCGATTATCAGTCATATACATTTAATAACGCTCAATTAAAAAAATAAGTTGGTGAGGATATACATTCATTGTGTGTAAAAATAACTAACCAAGATGGAAAGCCGGTTGTTTGTTCTGATTTGTTGGTAGTGCTTGAGATAGAAGAGCGTACTGTAAACCATTAGATGTTTATGCTATGGAGAGAGAATGATAGTATCTTTGTTCCCGATCACCCATTTTTGTTTTGCCCGCAAGCCCCACTTTAAGACATTAAATCCTTCAATTTGGGGGGGGTTTGCATGTTAAGTTTGGTTGTAAAAAAGGTGTTAATTTTGG
>JAMYXO010004126.1:0-18169 GCA_033310375.1 Conus canariensis | reverse complement strand
TGGGGCTCAACACCACCGGGGGCAATCCACTGTGCTCAGCATCACACTGAGGGCAATCCACTGTGCTCAGGATCACACTGAGGGCAATCCACTGTGCTCAGGATCACACTGAGGGCAATCCACTGTGCTCGGGGTCACACTGAGGGCAATCCACTGCGCTCAGGATCACACTGGGGGCAATCCACTGTGCTCAGGGCCCACACTGAGGGCAATCCACTGTGCTCAGGTTCACACTGAGGGCAATCCACTGTGCTCAGGAATCACACTGAGGCAATCCACTGTGCTCAGGATCAAGCAATTTATAAAAGCATTTCGGTGCTCTCAATCCACCAGACATGAAACGTTGTTGGTTTTTTTTGTTTTCCCTTAACAAAAAAAAAATCCTCCGATGTCTATAAAAACAGCTGCTTTGAATAAAATGAAATTGAATTTGCTTTGATTTGATTCAGACTCCCCATGATCTGATGCTCAAAGAAGTCACTTTGGAGAAGACAAGGCAGAAAAAAATTTAACATGCTCCTTGATCTTTTCAAGAATATGAGAACGTGATTTTTGTTTTTGTTTTTTTTGTTTATTATTCACATGTTTGACTAGGAAAAAAATTACTCTGCAGCAGATTTATATTTTCTTTTTTTTTTTGTTTTCTTTGCCTTCAGACACAACGAACAGATGTCTCATTCTTCAGTTTGTCTTGCAATGCCCAACACTTTCACTCAGTCCTGACCAGACACAATACCATGTAAATCTACAAGGCCTGGAGGAATTTAAAAGAAAAGAAAAGAAAAAAAAAAAAAACCAGAATGACAGCGAAGTCCTCCACTCGCTGCACAAAAATGCTGTGATGAAAACAAAAGACCATGATGACCGAGTATAGAATGGTTCTATACAGCTGGAGACAGCTTGTCCTTAACAATTCAGAAAAGAAAACTGATACTCCAAATCACATGCGATCAACCTGTCAAAAAACGACCAATGCGATGATGTGTGCTAAACGTGGCATAAGTCATGTGGATAATCAATACAGTTGTGTACATAAAATGAACCAAAAAACTTTTCTGATGACAAAACACACTGGCATGCCAGTTCTAAACCCATGCCTTCAGTATCATCAAAACCTGACACAATCAACTGCCCATTCTGAATGAGAAACAATGTGGAAGGTTGGAGAGGGATGCTGTCCATATATATATTTGCATGATCGGAATACAGGTTTTTCAAGGAAATCTTAGAATCTTTTTTGAGGGCCTTGAATCCCCTTGAAGTTAAAAAAAGTGATGCATTCAGACTAAATCATCTTAAAAACTATCAACGGCCTTAATAGTATTTAGGACATGGAAACAAGAAATATAGCTTAAAAACTCAGACTAAATCACCTTAAAAGCTACCAATCGCCTTAAAAGTATTTAAGACATGGAGACAAAAAATAGAGATTAAAAACTGTCCTTTTTTTTTTTAAAAAGAAAAAGGCCACATCATTGATACCTTTTTCAGTAAAACCATGGAGAGACTGGTCTGGTATGAACAAAGGGAAGTAATTTGTCCTTCTTCATGCCCCATCCCCACCCCAACCTTCCCCCAGGCATGTGGAGAGTTGCAGTCATGTTTGTAACTCAACTATTTTGAATGGTCATGTTTAATGATGCCTGGGGTAAAAGTTATTTTCTTTCAGCTGTCAGTTGCTTACAACAAGCTATGCCGACAGAGTTAGCATGAACAAACGCAACAAATGTGTTTGCGACTCCTTCATCTGTTAAAAAGTACCAATTTACATATGATGGGCCAGACTAATCTTGCCACTCATGCCAGAAGGAAAAAAAAAAAGAAGAAAACTGACCCTGTTTAATTCAGACTGTTGGGATTTGGTAGGAAGCAAATCAACAGCCACAAGAACTTTTAGCTCATCGTAGTATAGACAGAAGTTAGGGCTTTAGCAGCAAGGAAAGAGAAGAGGTGCCACCAGAACTGTTGGCCCACCATGGTATGAACAGGAGGTGGGGCTTTAGCAGCAGGGAAAGAGAAGAGGTGCCACCAGAACTGTTGGCCCACCATGGTATGAACAGGAGGTGGGGCTTTAGCAGCAAGGAAAGAGAAGAGGTGCCACCAGAACTGTTGGCCCACCATGGTATGAACAGGAGGTGGGGCTTTAGCAGCAGGAAAGAGAAGAGGTGCCACCAGAACTGTTGGCCCACCATGGTATGAACAGGAGGTGGGGCTTTAGCAGCAGGGAAAGAGAAGAGGTGCCACCAGAACTGTTGGCCCACCATGGTATGAACAGGAGGTGGGGCTTTAGCAGCAGGGAAAGAGAAGAGGTGCCACCAGAACTGCTGGCCCTCCATGGTATGAACAGGTGGGGCTTTAGCAGCAAGGAAAGAGAAGAGGTGCCACCAGAACTGTTGGCCCATCATGGTATGAACAGGTGGGGCTTTAGCAGCAAGGAAAGAGAAGAGGTGCCACCAGAACTGTTGGCCCACCATGGTATGAACAGGAGGTGGGGCTTTAGCAGCAAGGAAAGAGAAGAGGTGCCACCAGAACTGTTGGCCCACCATGGTATGAACAGGAGGTGGGGCTTTAGCAGCAAGGAAAGAGAAGAGGTGCCACCAGAACTGCTGGCCCACCATGGTATGAACAGGAGGTGGGGCTTTAGCAGCAGGGAAAGAGAAGAGGTGCCACCAGAACTGCTGGCCCACCATGGTATGAACAGGTGGGGCTATAGCAGCAGGGAAAGAGAAGAGGTGCCACCAGAACTGTTGGCCCACCATGGTATGAACAGGAGGTGGGGCTTTAGCAGCAGGGAAAGAGAAGAGGTGCCACCAGAACTGCTGGCCCACCATGGTATGAACAGGAGGTGGGGCTTTAGCAGCAAGGAAAGAGAAGAGGTGCCACCAGAACTGTTGGCCCACCATGGTATGAACAGGAGGTGGGGCTTTAGCAGCAAGGAAAGAGAAGAGGTGCCACCAGAACTGTTGGCCCACCATGGTATGAACAGGAGGTGGGGCTTTAGCAGCAAGGAAAGAGAAGAGGTGCCACCAGAACTGTTGGCCCACCATGGTATGAACAGGAGGTGGGGCTTTAGCAGCAGGGAAAGAGAAGAGGTGCCACCAGAACTGCTGGCCCACCATGGTATGAACAGGAGGTGGGGCTTTAGCAGCAAGGAAAGAGAAGAGGTGCCACCAGAACTGTTGGCCCACCATGGTATGAACAGGTGGGGCTTTAGCAGCAGGGAAAGAGAAGAGGTGCCACCAGAACTGCTGGCCCACCATGGTATGAACAGGAGGTGGGGCTTTAGCAGCAAGGAAAGAGAAGAGGTGCCACCAGAACTGTTGGCCCACCATGGTATGAACAGGAGGTGGGGCTTTAGCAGCAAGGAAAGAGAAGAGGTGCCACCAGAACTGCTGGCCCACCATGGTATGAACAGGAGGTGGGGCTTTAGCAGCAAGGAAAGAGAAGAGGTGCCACCAGAACTGCTGGCCCACCATGGTATGAACAGGAGGTGGGGCTTTAGCAGCAAGGAAAGAGAAGAGGTGCCACCACAACTGTTGGCCCACCATGGTATGAACAGGAGGTGGGGCTTTGGCAGCTGACAAATCAACCACCACCAGAATTGTCATTTCAAAATGGCGTGGACAGATGGTTGCGGGCTTTGGCAGCTGACAAATCAACCACCACCAGAATTGTCATTTCAAAATGGCGTGGACAGATGGTTGATCTTTGGCAACAAGCAAATCAACCGCCTCGAGAATGACCTGTTCAAAATGATGTGGACAGAAAGAACAGTATGCCATCTTCTAAGTACACATTCTGGCAACCAAGTTTAAGCTCATCTGATTGTGACATGTTGGAAGTTTTGTGAACATAAAATGGTGAGAAATTGCATCACAGCATCACTGCTATGAATAAAACATGCCAGTTTGTCTGATAGACAAGATTAGAGAAAGATGAGGTACCTGGCAAAAAAAAAAAAAATAAATAAAAAAAAAAAATAAAAAAACGATGAAAAAAAAACCTTAAGTTGATACTGTAATGACGAGTATTGCTGAGAAAAAAACATTTTTTGTACATAAAATCAGACAAAAACGTAAACGAAACAAATCTTGGAACAGACTTGCTGACATTTTAATATGAGCAAACACCAACAAAAGATGAACAAAAAGAAAAACCAACCAACCAACCAACATTCCTTCATCTTTGCACTTGTATCTCACACCTTTGTTCATTTCTCAAAATGAAAAAAAAGTCAGGACCAGCTTGCCTTAATGGAGAAATGGTTGTATTTGTATGAGTAGTAAACTAAACATGAAGGAACAGTCAGGGTACACTTTCTGACAGAAATTCAAATCACTGTCAAATTATGATACTTGGTAGTCTATCTCCGTCAAATGACGACACTCAGTAGTCTGTTAAATCAGTGCTAAATACTGACATTCACAAGGCAGAATACGCATTCTTTTCTGATTAAAATTCAAATCATCGTTAAACAAGACACTGACTAATCAGAATGTGCATCACTTTCTGCTTAAGATTTAAATTGTTAATACTTTTTATTATTTGTAGATAAAAATACAATTAATTGTTGAACAATGACATGACTAGCAAGGATACCCATCATTTTCTGATCAAAATTTAAATCGCTGATAAATGATGATCACTCACTCAGCTTTACTTCACAATGGAACCCTTAACTGCTCAATACATGATCAGGCTCACACAGTGCAGAACACACATCCCTGGTTACTATACCCATGATTCTGTTCCACTTCCTTTGTACCTCTTACCACGCTGCAATGACAGCCAGCATGTTCAGCTTCAAATGCCCAGAAACATTCATATACTTACATATCAACAGCTGTTGATAACTCTTTCACACGTACACTTGTCTGTGTACACTACAGTGTTTGGAAATCGCGCCTGAAATTTGCTTAACTGACTTCAAAAACTTGAATTTTGAAATAAGCTTGTATAATCCTGGATGGGAATGTTTTTTGCATTGTGACTGTCGTTCAATCCATTTGTACTCCTCATCTTATACTTGACTGCTGCAAAGGTGGATAGCAAATTTCAGCCACCGTTTTTTTTTTTTTTGTCACTCTGCCAGAGACTTCTTCACTCTAAAGTCAAGGAAAACATGTGTCCTGGAATCTGGCTGGAACTTATGGAATGGAAACACAGAGGGCTCACTGGTCGGTAACATACTTCAGCAGTCACACACACACACATTATCCAATGTCATAGCTGCCAACTCTCCCGACTTTTTCTGAAATTTTCGTATTTCAGAAATCATTCCCCTAATCCTGAATTGTATTTAAAAAAAAAAAAAAAAGGAAGAAGAAAAAAATCAAGAATTTAAAAACCGTTACAAAATGTTTGGTTTAGGGTGTCATTTTTTTTCTAATTGGACTGATAAATTGAAGAATAAAGTCCAAATTGTGTTATCTGAATATCGGCAAAGGTATTTTGTGGACAATGCACTTTTTCTTTAAAAATATATTATGTTATCTGACTATCGGCAAAGGTATTTTGTGGACAATGCATTTTTTCCTTAACAATCCTACATCTCTGTCAGCTGAAGCAGGAAGGGGTTAAAATTCTGTCAGTCAAAACCTAAACTTCTGCCTCTGCAGCCCACCCTGCCCCCTTTAACCTCTGGTTCCCAAATGTGGACTCCAGAAGGCCAGCAGTAATGTAATATCATCTGGTAAAGGTAAAACCAAACTACATCATCACAGATGAATAATAAAAGCAAACTACATCATTACAGGTGGATAATAAAAAAAAAGCATAAAACTATAGAGTACGATGTGAATGTAAATGTCAACTTCGTTCCACTCTGAAAAGACCTTTCTTAAGACCTTTCTTTCAGCCACACTATTTTCCATCCATTCCACTTGATTGTATGTGAACTTTCATATCAGTGTATTCACGGTTCCGACAACTCTTTCAGCTGGATTTCAACCCAGCAGATGGAATACAGTATCCACATTTAAGTCTCCCTGCAAGACAGCAAGCTTTGTGTGCACTGGTGAGCCATTTCTTGCAGTTCTACACAGCAATGCCACCAACAGGAAAGAACACTCTCCTCACCCCTCCCCCATCACATCTTTGGATGAAGCAAAAAAAAAAAGTGTTCTCCTCACCCCTCCCCCATCACATCTTTGCATGAAGCAAAAAAAAAAAAAAAAGACTAGTCCAAGACAGTGAAACAATGAAGGGTAATATCAATTACCAATGGCAACACTTTGGTAGCAATGGACCAGCAAAACTGAAGCCTCTTGACTTAGAAACTTTCCAAAATGTAACAATAACACCACTGTGACTTAGAAACTTTCCAAAATGTAACAATATCACCACTGTGACTTAGAGGCCTTTCAACCCTGCCATGCTTTCTCAACAGAAAGCTGTTTTGATTCACCAAAATAACAAAGCAACAACATATATATATTAAGTGCTGAAAAATTGCCAGAACAGAACACAAAGAAACCGCAGTGCCCCCACAATGCCCTACTTTATACCTTCTCTGCATGTATGAGGCACACATTTGAAGAAAAATGAGGAAAAGTCATTCCATTTGAGCAGAGTATTGAACTGCTGCACACTTCAACAATGTGGCACTTGATAATCTTATAAAGCAAGATTCATTTTCTTGTGGTGTTAATAATGTGGATGTTGTTTTGTTTTGTTTTTTTTGTTTTTTTTTTTTGGGGGGGGGGGGGGGGCTGGAAAACTGTACAATCAGTTTCAACTGCAACCTGTTTACTATGTCATGGGAGATACATTATAATTACAAGCTATGAAGCTGTGGAATATGGCCAAATGCTGTTGACAAAATGAAATGAAACTATGGAATAAACAGCATGCATACTTTGGTCTGAACTGTCCTTCAGCTGAAGTTTGAGAGACATTTTGGTCTGACTTTGTCCATAATGGCAACACAAAGCAAACAACCTCAATTATACAACAAAAATGACTATAAAACCTCAAATATTTATCTGAATCCATAAAAACCTGTCACAAATCTGAAAATACAAGCAAAAAAAACAAACTGTAATCTTACACATGTACAATTTGTTCTCAAATGCCTTTCAAACCCCCCACCCCCATCCCATCCTCCTCCTTCCCCCAGCAGTGGAAACATCACCATCAATTGTGTCCTTAAATGGCGCATCTGGACGGATATGCAGCCCAGGAGATGGCAGCACAACAGCGTTGTAAGATCCACAGACCAAGGCAACCCAGCAGTTCAGGCCAAGGAGTAGTCAGAACAGCGTGCTGACCTCTGACTTGGCTTGCTCTGCTGTCACCTGACATGTTGGTGCAGTTTCCAAACTTAGCAATGCTGGTACAACATTGTTCACCATCCCATGTCTGGCATTCTGGTGAGAAGCGCTTCTATGGGTTTCGCAATGCTGGCACAAACCGCCTGCCATCCAATCCACCCCCCCCCCCCCCCCCCCAATTCCATCGTCCCATGTGAGAAAGGTTTCAATGTTCAAAATCAGACCAAGACTCAAGTCCACAACCTGAGAAGAGATCTTGATATATGACTCATGACTACTATCAGTTGTATTCATGCTCACACACAACCACGCGCTGGTGACCTACTCGTTTTTGAGTGAACCAGCTTTTTAGGAAGAAGAAGAAGAAGAACCAAACACACCCTCATCTGTATAAAATCATACAAGTATGATTGAAAAAGGAAATTAGAATTAATAAATGCCACAATTAGTGGTGTTTTCACGAACACCACCACCACCACCACCAACAACAACACACACACACACACAAGTACCATTGTGAACAAAATCATAGGATGATTACTAACAGATAAAGAACACAATATCCTGTTCTGGTTCCCACATCCAAGAAGATCGTCTCCATCTGGATCAATCCTGCGTCTTTCTTTACATAATGCAAGGTATTATCACTTCACAAAATAATTGCAGACCTTGATTTCTTTAAGGGAGAAATGCCAACATTATTCCTGGGAAAGAAAGGCGTGGTTTGCAATATTATGCCATCATTTACGTACACAACATTAGGGCATTTTGTGGCATACAAAAATTTTTTTTTTTCGCTTACAAAGACAAATTCCATAGAACAGCTAAAATCACAGACTGAATAACCTGTGTACCAGCAAACTCCTCAGGGTATCATCTGCGACAATGTGCAAGACAACTATTCTGCCTTTGTGCGTATATCTTCACCCGCAGCCGGGTGACAAGTTCTGCTGGTGATGGGTGATCCGTTGGGAGATCCATTAGCGATGTCCTTTCTCTTCCCGCTATTCAGCCTGTTGGAGCGGCGCTTGATGTAGGCATGGATGTAGAAGTTGCCGAAGAGGATGAGCATGACAACCATGTAACCAGCAAGGAGGTTCTGGCCCCAGCGGGGAAAGTCGCAGCCCTCACGTATAGAGTTCACCGTGTGGGTGAAGGTCACACAGAACTGCAGCTGCACACAGAGCGTCACGCCTGACAACAATTGATCTCCAGGGAGGCCAGAAGGTCAAGAGGGAGGGGGAGGGGGTGTTACTGTGACTGGGGTCTCTGACGGGAGGCCAGAAGGTCAAGAGGGAGGGGGAAGGGGGTGTTACTGTGACTGGGGTCCCTGGTGGGGTGCAGGGGCAATGCCCTGCTGAACGTCTGAGGAGCCAAGTCCACCAGCTGAAGAAAAATACTTCAAGTCTACTAACTGTAGCAAATCGCAATGTTTGAAAGCCTAACATGGAATTTTGGGATAAAATCACCTACCTGACACGAACCATCTGATTTAGCCATAGAAAACATCGTCCCACTAGGTCTAGTCAAAAATGCAGCAATAAGCTTCTTGCATTTTCTAGAGCAGCTTAATTGGTCAAAGCTGGGCCATATGACCGGACCAATAAGACACCAAAAATAGAAGGGGCGTAAAAAGCCTAAATAGGCTAAGTTGTTTTAATACAATGCCCCCATCCTGATCCTGATCCTGAAAAAAAAGTTTACACAATCCATTCAAGGGTCACTGTTGACATCAGTGCAAAGCAGAAGTGGTTTGTTATTGCTGTTTTTTTTTTTTTTACACGAAAAAGCACAATTATCCACTTTTATGTAGTTTTCACATCCTTATCCCACCACCTCAGTAGCAGAGAGACCATTACTAAGATCAAACTGCATCTGATTCAATTACTGCACTATGAAGGGACCATTCCCAAGATCACACTGCCTTCAAATCAGTAATATACAGATCATCCCTACGGTGAAAATACTTTCAATTCAATCATTCATAGACTATTCCTAACATCAAACTGCCTTCAATTCAGCTTTGAAGAGACCATTCCTAAGATCAAACTGCCTTCAATTCAGCTTTGAAGAGACCATTCCTAAGATCAAACTGCCTTCAATTCAGCTTTGAAGAGACTATTCCTAAGATCAAACTGCATTCAATTCCGTGATAACGGCACGCAGTATCAGCGCTAGCACAGTGGAATCAATCAAGGCCAAAATCAACAAACACACGGATATGGCTTGGTGCCCCATTGGTCTCACTGACACTGTACTCTACCGCTGCCAGACAATACTGTGGCTACCTCCAGAATCCATCCTCATGGGGCACAAAGTGGCAGAAGCATGGTTACTGACCATGCTTGAGGACTCCAAAGACAAAGCTGTCAAATCTGTCTAGGTCAAGCTAAAGACTGGCAGAAAATGGAAAGTTCAGGAGGCTGTGGACATGGCCAAGGAAAACCTCAAGACCAGGGATATAACAGCTCACATACAGACCAACAGACAGGGGCCGGGGTCAACAGAAAAGAAATGGTGGTCAAAGGCAACAGGGAAAGCACAGAGAGAAATGGTCAGCAGAGGAGCTGAAGAAAGAAGAGGATGCAAAAACAAAAAAAAACAAAAACAAAATCCAGAAGGCAGTCCAGCAAAGACAGTGGACTGTGTGGGAAAGCACTCCAAGGAGGTCTCCACTGGAATGACAGATGGCCACAGTGGACTGTGTGGGAAAACACACTCCAAGGAGGTCTCCACTGGAATGATATATGGCCACAGTGGACTGCGTGGGAAAACAGTCTCCACTGGAATGATATATGGCCACAGTGGACTGCGTGGGAAAACACATTGCAAGGAGGTCTCCACTGGAATGACATATGGCCACAGTGGACTGTGCGGGAAAACACACTCCTAAGAGGTCTCTACTGGAATGATATATGGCCACATTGGACTGTGTGGGAAAACACACTCCAAGAAGGTCTCCACTGGAATGACAGATGGCCACAGTGGACTGTGTGGGAAAACACACTCCTAAGAGGTCTCTACTGGAATGACATATGGCCACATTGGACTGTGTGGGAAAACACACTCCAAGAAGGTCTCCACTGGAATGACAGATGGCCACAGTGGACTGTGTGGGAAAACACTGCAAGGAGGTCTCCACTGGAATGACAGATGGCCACAGTGGACTGTGTGGGAAAACACACTCCAAGGAGGTCTCCACTGGAATGACATATGGCCACAGTGGATGTGTGGGAAAACACTCCAAGGAGGTCTCCACTGGAATGACAGATGGCCACAGTGGACTGTGCGGGAAAACACTCCAAGGAGGTCTCCACTGGAATGACAGATGGCCACAGTGGACTGTGTGGGAAAACACTGCAAGAAGGTCTCCACTGGAATGACATATGGCCACAGTGGACTGTGTGGGAAAACACACTCCAAGGAGGTCTCCACTGGAATGACATATGGCCACAGTGGACTGTGTGGGAAAACACACTGCAAGGAGGTCTCCACTGGAATGACATATGGCCACAGTGGACTGTGTGGGAAAACACACTCCAAGGAGGTCTCCACTGGAATGACATATGGCCACAGTGGACTGTGTGGGAAAACACACTGCAAGGAGGTCTCCACTGGAATGACATATGGCCACAGTGGACTGTGTGGGAAAACACACTCCAAGGAGGTCTCCACTGGAATGACATATGGCCACAGTGGACTGTGTGGGAAAACACACTCCTAGGAGGTTTCCACTGGAATGACATATGGCCACAGTGGACTGCGTGGGAAAACACACTCCTACGAGGTCTCCACTGGAATGACATATGGCCACAGTGGACTGTGTGGGAAAACACACTCCTAGGAGGTCTCCACTGGAATGACATATGGCACACGGCAGCTTTATCCTCAGATTGGTGTATGACCTCTTGCCCTCGAATTCAAACCTGGTCAAATAGGGGCATGCTGATGATCCTAGGGTCCACTCTGTCATGGCAAACAAACAGCGGAACCTGTCCTGAGTTCATGAAAAGCAGCGCTAACCCAGGGAAGGTACACATGGATCAACAGTCAAGTGCTTGAGGAGATCTTACATGCAGTAAGCACTGTCAGAGGAAGAGTACACCACCAGAAGTTCTACATGACAGGTGGCCACGAATCATGGTCTGGAACAGATGTGATATCAAGAGCATGGAAGTAGAGTTTACTGGATGGAGTGGATGACTGGGAATGCATAGCAGACCTTCAAGAATGGGAGAACCATCCAGATATCATCAGGAGGACATTAAAGACTGGATATTGTTCTCCACTCAGGTTCATCAACACAAATGATTCGGACTGATCTCCAGCCACATCACAGCAGAATGGAGCAGGCTCACATCTACAGGACTGATGAGTTTGCCAGTCTAGCCAGCAGTTTGAGGGACTCTACTTCCAGGCTCAAGTGCTCGCCATGGAGGTTGAAGCAAGCGGACTTGTAGGCTCATCAACCTACGATCTCATGAAATAGCTACCGATTTCTAGGAAGAGAACCAGATCCCTGAAAGCAATGGCAGAGGCAGCTGAAAAGAATTCCGATGGATCTGGTTGAGAAGGAACAGAAGTGAACTTCATGATGCTTAAATTTCACAACTTAGAACAGGTGTGTTCGAGCAAGATGTGGGTAAGACACCTGACTAAAAACGCATGTCTTGAGAAGCTCACCCATCCAAAAGTTACAGGTTCGAATCCCAGCAACCCCTGAAAAAAGGGGGAAAAAAGGTGGCAGCAGAAGGGAATCTGGTAGTCATGACCTGGATGCAGCCTGGCCCTTTTAGAGTGTGAGGAGTTCAGAGCCAAAATATTTGTCTTAAGGGGGTTACTTCCCTGAAGATCGGCTGTCAAGCTCTCCCTAGAGTGTCTTCTTTTCACATGGAGCTGGTCATGTACCATTTCCACCATCATACACAAACACATATGCATTCTTAACAAAAACATATCGTCTCTTTCTCCCTTCTTCCCTCCCTCCCTCTCTCTCCCTGCCTTCCTTTTCTCTGTAGATCCTTCTCAGCAAGACAGTGGTGAGGAGTGTTAACATACCAGCTGGAACCTGGTGATGTAGCGTTTCCACCAGAGCTGTCCCTTGAGGGAGGGGATGGCTGACAGGCCGTAGTATGCGTACATCACCACGTGCACCAGACAGTTCATGCAGGCACCAAACCAGGCTGCCAACAATCACACACCTTCATCACAGACCGTAGTATGCGTACATCACCACGTGCACCAGACAGTTCATGCAGGCACCAAACCAGGCTGCCAACAATCACACATCTACATCACAGGCCGTAGTATGCATACATCACCACGTGCACCAGACAGTTCATGCAGGCACCAAACCAGGCTGCCAACAATCACACACCTTCATCACAGGCCGTAGCAGACATCATTACCACATGCACCATGTAGCTCAAGCAAGCACCAATCGCCAACATTCACACATCTTTGTCACATGCTACAGGAAACATACACCACCATGTCACCACACAGTTCATGCCGGCACCAATTGCCAACAATTACACATCTTCGTCACACACCACAGTTGACATATAGCGCTATGTGTACAAGACAGTTCAAGCAGGCACCAACTGCCAACATTCACACATCTTCATCACACGTCACAGCAGACATACATCACCGCATGTACCATATATGTTCATGCAGGCAATAAACCAGCTGCCAACAATCACACATTTTCATCACAGACTGTAGTTGGCACACATCGCAACCTGTACTAGACAGTCCATGCTGGCACCAAACCAAGCGGTCAACAAGAACTCTCATTAAAGGCTGCTATAGTCGTAAGCCTACATCACCATGTGCACTAGAAATTTCATGCAGGAACCAAACCAGGTAGCCAACAATCATCTTCATCACAGGCTGTAGAGGGCATACATCACTATGTACACTGGAAATTTGATGCAGGAACCAAACCAGGTAGCCAACAACCATCTTCATCACAGGTTGTAGAGGCCATACATCACTATGTGCTCTAGAAACTTCTTACAGACACTTAATCAGGCTGCCAAACACCATCAGCATAGTGAGACAAGCCTTTCCTTTTCTGTATCAAGGACATACATGTAGCATCCACTTGTGTAACTGCTGGACCACTGGGTGGGAGTGGAGTAAAGGATAGCAATGGTGACTTGAACACAATCTACAACCTGTCTGTGATGAACAAGATGCATATTCATCTTTTTACTGCATCCCTTGAAAAGTTTATGAAGTTTGTACAAATACATACACATATTCTTTCAACAAGCCTAACGTCAGCTACCTGGCGGTGGAATAGCTCAGTTGGTTATGTAAACCTGGAACTTGTGGGGTTCTGGGATCCAGTCTCTCCTGGCCGTTTCAGTACAGTGAGACTTTTCCTTCAAAACTAACATTGGGCACTGACTGCATTTCCTGAAAAAGTCCTTTGAATGTGACTAGAAATTGAGGTTCCGTATGGAATGCTCACAAAACAACTTGCACATGGTTAAACTCCCATCACCAACTTTTGGAGGAGAAGGCCAGTTTGACTGTTGGTATAAATGACAAGTTAACATACATCCTGCGTGAAAAGTCCAAGGAAAGACAAAAAAGAGCTGAGTGATTGATACAGACTCAATGACACAGAAAACAACTGAATGTAGTACCAGCAGGCAGCTCTTTAGTTGGCTCTACCCAGTAGGCAGCCGATTATGCATTGTGCACTGTAAAGTACTTAGAGCTTGGTTTCTACCAGGAATCAGTGCTACATAAGTACTCTAAATCATAGTAATAATAATAATGTATGATAATAATAATGATGATAGTGATAATAGTTCATAAAGATACCTACACATTCCACCAGGTATAAACATCATGGTCCACCACCAGATGTTGAGCATGGAGGCATGGTGAAACACATGCAGGAAGGTGATCTGCTCGTTCTTCTTGCGCACAATCATCAGCACGGTGTCCATCAACTCAATGGCTTTGGAGAAGAAGTACCACCACAGCACATTGGCCACCTGCACACATATCGCAACAGCATCGCTGCCACTTCTTGCTTGCATCCAGTCGTATGTTGATTCAGGACTGACTTATCTTTTGGATAGTTATGACATATGTTCTGACAAGAAAGGACAATTTATTTTGGCATGTTTTTACCTGCTGTCACAAATGCAATGTTTCTCAGAACTGTTCATGTCCTCGAAAACCTAACTGTAATGCTGCCAGCTGAAAAGTGTAATCTGAGAGTGAAAAAGAGTATATTTTAGGACGCACAGCAAAATGTCCTTGGTCCCTAAGTCTATTTTGTCAGTCTATCATAACTCCTCAAAAGATTCTTGTTCAGAATCTTCATATGACGTTCTTCCTCATTTTGGACTTAAACAACAGTGCGCCTGCCAAAATCAGTTATCAGTTATTGCCCTTGACGAGGTGATAAGTGTTCTTCTCACTCTTAATTAATCAAATTTCAAGATGCATGAAACTCATTTTCAAGCTATTCACATAAGCCGAAATTTCATCTCAAAGTCAAGGTGGAGTCCCTTCAGAATCCACCAGTACAATGCACAGCTGCAGCAGGTCAGAGAAAACAATCTACCCTGAAGAAATGATGTGAACATTGCACAAGCTGCAGTAGGTCAGAGAAAACACATCAAAACTGAAGAGAAATGATGTGGACATTGCACAAGCTGCAGTAGTATCAGAGAAAACACATCAAAACTGAAGAAGAAATTATGTGGACATTGCACAAAACTGCAGTAGATCAGAGAAAACACATCAAACTGAGAAGAAATGATGTGGACATTGCACAAGCTGCAGTAGGTCAGAGAAAAACACATCCAAACTGAAGAAGAAATGATGTGGACATTGCACAAGCTGCAGTAGATCAGAGAAAACACATCAAACTGAAGAAGAAATGATGTGGACATTGCACAAGCTGCAGTAGGTCAGAGAAAACACATCTACATTGAAGAAGAAATGATGTGGACATTACACAAGCTGCAGTAGGTCAGAGAAAACATATCGAAACTGAAGAAGAAATGATGTGTACATTGCACAAGCTGCAGTAGATCAGAGAAAACAGATCGAAAACTGAAGAAGAAATGATGTGGACATTGCACAAGCTGCAGTAGGTCAGAGGAAAACACATCAAAACTGAAGAAGAAATGATGTGGACATTCACAAGCTGCAGTAGATCAGAGAAAACACATCGAAACTGAAGAAGAAATGATGTGGATATTGCACAACGCTGCAGTAGTCAGAGAAAACACATCAAACTGAAGAAGAAATGATGTGGACATGCACAGCTGCAGTAGGTCAGAGAAAACGCATCGAAACAGAAGAAGAAGATGTGGACATGCACAGGCTGCAGTAGGTCAGAGAAAACACATCAAAACTGAAGAAGAAATGATGTGGACATTGCACAAGCTGCAGTAGGTCAGAGAAAAACAATCAAAACTGAAGAAGAAAAATGAAGTGGGACATTGCACAGGCTGCAGTAGGTCAGAGAAAACGCATCAAAACTGAAGAAGAAATATGTGGACATTGCACAAACTGCAGTAGATCAGATAAAACACATCAAAACTGAAGAAGAAATGATGTGGACATTGCACAAGCTGCAGTAGGTCAGAGAAAACACATCAAACTGAAGAAGAAATGATGTGGACATTGCACAAGCTAGACAGAATCAGAGAAAAACACATCAAAACTGAAGAAAGAAAGGGATGGTGGACATTGCACAAGCTGCAGTAGGTCAGAGAAAACACATCTACATTGAAGAAGAAATGATGTGGACATTACACAAGCTGCAGCAGGTCAGAGAAAACATATCGAAACTGAAGAAGAAATGATGTGTACATTGCACAAGCTGCAGCAGATCAGAGAAAACAGATCGAAACTGAAGAAGAAATGATGTGGACATTGCACAAGCTGCAGTAGGTCAGAGGAAACACATCAAAACTGAAGAAGAAATGATGTGGACATTCCACAAGCTGCAGTAGATCAGAGAAAACACATCGAAACTGAAGAAGAAATGATGTGGATATTGCACACGCTGCAGTAGGTCAGAGAAAACACATCAAAACTGAAGAAGAAATGATGTGGACACTGCACAGGCTGCAGTAGGTCAGAGAAAACGCATCGAAACAGAAGAAGAAATGATGTGGACATTGCACAGGCTGCAGTAGGTCAGAGAAAACACATCAAAACTGAAGAAGAAATGATGTGGACATTGCACAAACTGCAGTAGGTCAGATAAAACACATCAAAACTGAAGAAGAAATGATGTGGACATTGCACAGGCTGCAGTAGGTCAGAGAAAACACATCGTAACTGAAGAAGAAATGATGTGGTCATTGCACAAGTTGCAGTAGATCAGAGAAAACACATCAAAACTGAAGAAGAAATGATGTGGACATTGCACAAGCTGCAGTAGGTCAGAGAAAACACATCCAAACTGAAGAAGAAATGATGTGGACATTGCACAAGCTGCAGTAGGTCAGAGAAAACACATCAAAACTGAAGAAGAAATGAAGTGGACATTGCACAGGCTGCAGTAGGTCAGAGGAAACGCATCAAAACTGAAGAAGAAATAATGTGGACATTCCACACGCTGCAGTAGGTCAGAGAAAACACAACGAAACTGAAGAAGAAATGATGTGGACATTGCACGCGCTGCAGGTCAGAGAAAACACATCGAAACTGAAGAAGAAATGATGTGGACATTGCACGCGCTGCAGTAGGTCAGAGGAAACACATCGAAACTGAAGAAATGATGTGGACATTGCACACGCTGCAGTAGGTCAGAGGAAACACATTGAAACTGAAGAAGAAATGATGTGGACATTGCACAAGCTGCAGTAGGTCAGAGAAAACACATCGAAACTGAAGAAATGATGTGGACATTGCACAAGCTGCAGTAGGTCAGAGAAAACACATCGAAACTGAAGAAATGATGTGGACATTGCACAAGCTGCAGTACATCAGAGGAAACACATCAAAACTGAAGAAGAAATGATGTGGACGTTCCACAAGCTGCAGCAAGTCAGAGAAAACACATCGAAACTGAAGAAGAAATGATGTGGACATTGCACACGCTGCAGCAGGTAAGAGAAAACACATCTACACTGAAGAAGAAATGATGTGGACATTGCACAAGCTGCAGCAGGTCAGAGAAAACACATCTACACTAAAGAAGAAATGATGTAGACATTGCACAAGCTGCAGTAGGTCAGAGAAAACACATTAAAACTGAAGAAATGATGTGGCCACTGCACAAGCTGCAGCAGGTCAGAGAAAACACATCGAAACTTAAGAAGAAATGATGTGGACATTGCACACGCTGCAGCAGGTCAGAGAAAACACATTGACACTGAAGAAGAAATGATGTGGACATTGCACATGCTGCAGCAGGTCAGAGAAAACACATTAAAACTGAAGAAATGATGTGGCCACTGCACAAGCTGCAGCAGGTCAGAGAAAACACATCGAAACTGAAGAAGAAATGATGTGGACATTGCACACGCTGCAGCAGGTCAGAGAAAACACATTGAAACTGAAGAAGAAATGATGTGGACATTGCACATGCTGCAGCAGGTCAGAGAAAAACACATCAAAACTGAAGAAGAAATGATGTGGACATTGCACACGCTGCAGCAGGTCAGAGAAAAGACATCGAAACTGAAGAAGAAATGATGTGGACATTGCACACGCTGCAGTAGGTCAGAGAAAACACATCGAAACTGAAGACGAAATGATGTGGACATTGCACACGCTGCAGTAGGTCAGAGATAACATATCAAAACTGAAGAAGAAATGATGTGGACATTGCACAACCATTTTCCACTGCTGTGCCAAGATCCCCTCAACTTCCCTCACTTGTCATGTGACAAATGGCAGATGGA
>JAMYXO010004125.1:0-18170 GCA_033310375.1 Conus canariensis | reverse complement strand
ACCCAAAAATATAAAAAACCCAAAACGAAGGGGGGGAAAAAAAAAAAAAGGCAAAAACAAAGACATTAGCAAACATTAAAAAAAGGGACAATCTTTGAGCCTACCTTAGATCCCCCCAAAAGATCAAGGGAGCAAAAAAAAAACACACAACGGACAAAAAAAAATAAAAAAACCTCAATTTAAAAAAAACAAAAACGGAAATGAAATGGGGCAGGGAACAAAAACATAAACATAAACAATTTGGGGTTTTTTTGCTCCCTAAAAAAACCCTAACACAAGTAACTTTTTTTAAGACTGCCAGCCTTTTTAACCCGTTCGCTGTTAAGTGCTTGAAAAGTTACAAACAAAGGCTTTCCCAGTCCAGGGAAATCTAATGTTTTGGGGGTAATAAAAAACAAAAAATTCTAGCTCAGAAACACAAAAATAAAACAATAAATTATATGATTTTTGAAGGAAAATTTAAATGAAATTTTGAATCGGGCTTCTTTTTTTTTTAATTTTTTGAAAAAAAAAAGTTTGACAATTAGTTTTGGATAATTTTTTTGCCGATCAAAAGATATTATTTCCCCATTTAATCTTCACTCCAAAAAAGAACACAAAGCAAAACATTGAAAATAAATTTTGTATTGCACACTACCCCTTAAAGAAAGAAAAAACATTTTTTTAGAAGCATAAGAGCTCACACTCTTTCAGACAGTCCCCCACGACCACGCCCCCCTCCCCCACCACGCCCCCTTCTGGCTTAACCCTTCTTTCATGTCCTCTTCCCCTATTTTTCCCTCCCCTGTCCGCGCCGCAGCAGGCCGCGCCCCCCTCTCACGCTGACCCCACCATGACCACGGGCACGCAGTGCAGAGTACACCAAGGCGAGCTCTTTCGACGCTGGCAAACCAGTCACTGAACCACTTTTGGGTCCACAGCCCGCAAAATAATGACGAATACGGGTTGGGGAATTCCATCACTATCATATCTCACCTTTACCGAGTGAGGGCGTTGAATAAAAATTTTTGTCTTTGTCAAAAAACATTAGCAGAGCCCTCTCAGCTGTGTAAAAACGTTGATTTGGTGCAGGCCTTTTAAGGTTGCGCCCCATCTTTGCAAGCGAGACGAATGCGGGTGGGCACCAGTCAGTGATGGAATAAATGGGCTTCCCCTCACGTTGTGGTCATTTACATATTATTTTAAAATACAGACTAAAAGGCTTACTACGCACACTCTATTTAAGTTTTTTGATAGAAATAGTAACAATGAAAATTCAAGAAAAATGCTGACGTCATGGACGGCCCATAGGCACGGGAAAGCATTTTTAATGGGGCGTCACTGATGGCTTAAAGGCACTCTAGGGGTTAAACTTGAATAAAGCAGAACAAATACAAGAGAACAACAATAGTGGGGGAAAAAACAAGGCACCAACAACTGAACAAATTTCATAGTAATGATTGGGCAAAGTTTTGGGACAAAAGGAAGGGGGGGGGGGGGTAATTTGAAGATGGAGAAACTGGGAACATGAAATTAAGAAATATTTTTACAGATAGAAAATCTTCACTACTGCATAAGGGGAACCATCGCAATCTCTTTCGAAGGCAGTTATTTTGTTTTCCCTCTCCGGGCCTGTCGCCCGCTGGGTCCGGATTTCATCGGGGAAAGGGCGGTTGTGTCTCGCCCGGGGTTTCAAAAGAGACACACCCAGCCCCATAATACGGGTGTTCTAAAACCCCAAGAGTGCAAAAAAGAATCCAATAGCACTCCCAAAGCAGCCAGCGAAGAGTAGTAAATGAAACCAAACGAAAGTGTGGGGAGGAAAAAAGTTGCTGAAAAACTAAAGACATTATGCAAACAGTATAAAATAAAGGGGACAATCTTTGAGCCTACGCTTGAGGATCCACCCAAAGATGCAAGGGAGATCAAAAGACAAACACACAGACGGACAGAAACACATACAAATAACCTCAATTTAATCAAAACAAAAATCGGAAATGAAATGAGGCAGGGAACAGTAAACGATAAACAGTAAACAAGTTGGGTATTTTTTGCTCCCATAACAAAACCTAACACAGAGTAACTTTTATTCAAGACTGGCACAGCCTTTTAAACTTGAATAAAGTCAGACAAATACATAGACGAACAATCTAATAGTGGGGGAAAAAACAAGCGCAGGCCAACAACTGAACTATCTTCATAGTAATGACTTGGCAAAGATTTGGACATAAGGAAGGGGGGGGGGGGGGGGGGTAATTTGAAGATGGAGAAACTGGGAACATGAAATTAAGAAAATATGTTACAGATATGAAAACTCTTCACTAGCTGCATAAGGGAACCATCGCAATCTCTTTCGAAGGCAGATATATTTGTATTGCCTGCTCCGAGGCCTTTCGTCCGCTGGGTCGGACTCATCAGGGAGACACGGCTGGTTGTGTCTGCGCTCCTGGCGTCAAATAGAGACACACCACAGTCCATAATACTGTGGTTCTCACCACCAAGAGTGCAAAAAAGAATCCAATAGCACTCCCAAAGCAGCCAGCGAAGAGTAGTAAATGAAACCAAACGAAAGTGTGGGGAGGAAAAAAGTTGCTGAAAAACTAAAGACATTATGCAAACAGTATAAAATAAAGGGGACAATCTTTGAGCCTACGCTTGAGGATCCACCCAAAGATGCAAGGGAGATCAAAAGACAAACACACAGACGGACAGAAACAAATACAAATAACCTCAATTTAATCAAAACAAAAATCGGAAATGAAATGAGGCAGGGAACAGTAAACGATAAACAGTAAACAAGTTGGGTATTTTTTGCTCCCATAAGAAAACCTAACACAGAGTAACTTTTATTTGTATTTGTTTCTGTCCGTCTGTGTGTTTGTCTTTTGATCTCCCTTGCATCTTTGGGTGGATCCTCAAGCGTAGGCTCAAAGAATGTCCCCTTTATTTTATACTGTTTGCATAATGTCTTTAGTTTTTCAGCAACTTTTTTCCTCCCCACACTTTCGTTTGGTTTCATTTACTACTCTTCGCTGGCTGCTTTGGGAGTGCTATTGGATTCTTTTTTGCACTCTTGGTGGTGAGAACACCACAGTATTATGGACTGTGGTGTGTCTCTATTTGACGCCAGGAGCGCAGACACAACCAGCCGTGTCTCCCTGATGAGTCCGACCCAGCGGACGAAAGGCCTCGGAGCAGGCAATACAAATATATCTGCCTTCGAAAGAGATTGCGATGGTTCCCTTACGCAGCTAGTGAAGAGTTTTCATATCTGTAACATATTTTCTTAATTTCATGTTCCCAGTTTCTCCATCTTCAAATTACCCCCCCCCCCCCCCCCCCTTCCTTATGTCCAAATCTTTGCCAAGTCATTACTATGAAGATAGTTCAGTTGTTGGCCTGCGCTTGTTTTTTCCCCCACTATTAGATTGTTCGTCTATGTATTTGTCTGACTTTATTCAAGTTTAAAAGGCTGTGCCAGTCTTGAATAAAAGTTACTCTGTGTTAGGTTTTCTTATGGGAGCAAAAAATACCCAACTTGTTTACTGTTTATCGTTTACTGTTCCCTGCCTCATTTCATTTCCGATCTCTCCCAGTGGTTATGATTCTTTGTTAACTATCTGATCACTGTTCTTTGTGTTCACCCTGACTTTTGCCAGTAGGCAATTCTGTCTATTAAGAAAATAATTCGTTGATTAATTTTTATCAGGAAAACAGTATGCCTGTGCTAGGTGAAGAACTGCTACTCGGATTTATAAATACTGGTGATTGTTGGAATGATTTGTAGTGTATGACTTGTGTACTTGGACTAAGTGTAGCCCAAGTCAGTGTGATTCAATTCATAAGAAACATGGAAGAGTTGTTTGACTGAAACTATGTAACACAGTATTACTGTCTCCTACCCTTTTGTAAGCTGAACTTAGTCTTTAAACAAAAGTGGAGATTAATAGTTATAGCAGGAACTCTACCATAGAGAAAACTTTGCTGGCTGAGTCTCACACCTGTGCTGAAAGTAAACCAGGGTAAATGTGTGCACTATACAAACCAGCCGTCAGATTCTCACCTACAGACCAAGTTCTCTTTATCGCAGAACTGGGATCCTGGTCACGCTACACTTTGCAGCGAACCAGAAGCTGGGGCCTCGCCAGAAACCAGAGGAACGCCAGACACCAATGGCATCACTGTAAACTGGGGCGACACCAGACAACCAATCTACACCAGTGGGGCAGTCACCAACCACAGGAGAGATCAACTGCCCTCTCCGAAGCAAAGCTAAGTTAGCTTACTACCTGGACTCAAACCCATCAGACCCTTGCCCTCACTTTATGAAGAAACAGTGAGAACCTGTCTATGAGTACCACTTTGGTTACAACACCGGGTGCTTGCCAGCGAAGTGGATGTATAATAACCATATACATTCAGTGTAACTTAGACAGACCCCCTGTATGCCAACTTAAGCTTGCTGCACCAAGTGCAAGTGAGTAAAGTAGGAGTCCAATGAGAATTAAACCCTAGCCTATAGAACTGACCCGCCAGTACTTATCTATGTGTAAGCAATAAAAGTTGATGTGTGAAAGTGCACTTTACTTGTGTCAGTTCTCTGTTGTTCAATCAAATGTTGAATGTTTGAACTTCTCTCTTCAATTCCGTCTCTCGGAGCCACAAGTACTTGTAAGAGTACACAGACCTAAGGAAAATTATCTCGGAGCCACTGTTAAGTATTTTCCCAAGTCCCGGAACAAAATAAAAATTTCTTTGATGACTAGTACCGGAAAGTTGCTCCTTCCACCACTAGTAAGAGAGAGAGTGTAGGTGAAATGTTAAGATAATTCTCATCGAGAAGTTATCTCCAAGTCCTTCCCGTAGAGGACCCACCTACCACTCATCCATCTCGTCACACCTTCTGACCATTCTCAACAGTGTCTTCCAAGTTCTGGAGTGATGGCAATTTGATAGAGGTGTTTGAACTAGCCTGGATACTTTTCCCATTCCTTTGTTTCTTTAAGTTCTGCTAACTGGCACACAAACAGTATATTGTCTTCTGCCTGTCCCATCCATGATTTTCCACGTCCTAGCCGAGTGCCTTTTGTTTCCTTGATTGCTGCATATAGCAGGTTTCCGGGATTTTCAAGGGCTCTGAAATATGCCTTCACCTGTTCTAGCTTGTGCCTTGCCTGCATTGAAGGAAGCAGGTATCGCATGGTTTCAACTGGTGTGTCCTTCATGGTTCCCAGGATCAATCTCATTGCCTCATTTTGAAGTCTTTCTGATCTTCTTCTTCCTAAAATGCTGGTTCACTCAAAAACGAGTAGGTCACCAGCGCGCAACTATTTATATTTGATATATTTGAAAAGATTGCTCTTGGTCAGTGTTGTAAGCCCTAGTCCACAATCACATTGAGTACAATGTGTAATACAGTCGGTACAGATGGCGCTGTTCAATGAATTTAGCTGCCATTGCTTTCATAGCAGGTAGGCCCTTTTTGCATTTAAGAACAATATTCTCAATATGTTTTCTAAAAGTTGGCATTCTGTCAAAGCCTATGCCCAAATAGTGTAGGTTGTCAATTGATTCAATTGGTATTTCACTGAAGAAAACTGGTGAGGGTAATTGTCCTGACGTCTTGTTGTTGATAGTGTAGACCAATGTCCGGACTTTTGTAGAGTTGATGGATGATCCAGTTTCTTGACACCACTGAGCAATGTTGTTCAACTGCAGCTGAACTGCTTTCATTCTATCTTGAGCATTCTTTGATGTTTCGAAGATCAGACCATCATCTGCTGTTGTCAACGCTGGAGTAATTTCTTTTCCATCGAGACCTGCAAGACCTTTAGTGTAAACTTTGTATAAAACAGAGGAGGGAGGAAAACCTAGGGGTAATCCCATAGAAAGTTTACGAGGCTCAGACGTCTAGTCTCCAAATTGTAGGATGACAGTTCGCTCCTGAAGTGCTGCTGCTATCCATCGTGTAAGTGTCTGGCTGACTCCATTTTCAAGGAGTAGTTCCATGAAAAGTGAGAACTGAACTTTGTTGTTTGCATCTTCGAGGTCTATCACAACTGCCAGTGTTTCTTCCTCTGTTTGGAATCCTTCATATACTTCATTGGCAAAAGCGGCCGCATTTTTTTCATATACTGTTACCTCTTCTGCTGCCTCCTTGACTTGATGGGAAGATTTGTCGACTCTCAAGGTCTTTTGCGGGTTTTCTTACAATGATTTGTTCCATGAGCTCTCCTACTATATTTTTGCATTATGAGTGTGTGGTAGCCATTGAGCCAATGATGGTCTTTTCCTGGTTTTGGTAAAGCTTTCGGATAAATGTGTGTCCAGTCTTCTGGGACATAGCCTTTATCGAAACTGTCCTGGTATATGCTAAAGAGATGGGCTATGTCCTCTTCTGAGAGCTGTTTGACTATCTGGATATTATACTTTGTCAGATCTGGAGCACTATCCTTGGTGCATCTAGCTATTGCGTCATCTAGTTCAGATGCTGTAATTTTATCATCAGTGCCAGTCTGGGCATGGTGCTGTTTTAGCTTGGTCAAATATTTCTTCTTTTCCACTGAATTTCTTTGATCACTCTGTTCTATGAAACGTTTAAGTAGAGCAGATCCTTTCTCCACATTTGTCTTGACTTTTGTGCCATCAGCATCTAAGACATCTAGGGTGGCGTTTGTTTTGTGTTCTTCCATGTGATTATAAAATTGTCAGAATTGAGTGAGTGTCGAGTCATAATTAAGTGACAAACAAAATTGTTGCTATTTGGGAGGGGGGGGGTTGTGTTTATTTGTTTGTTTTGCTTCTTTAGCTACTCTCTCGAATCGTTCAGGTTTTTTTTATGTTCTTACTAATCACTGTAAGGTCAAGTGGAGATCTACATCAAGTGGATTGATCTGACACATCAAGCAACCAACTCGCTGTAACACACAACGGACGTTGTATTCAAGAGAAGTTAAGCAATGCAAAGAGTTGGCCAATTGCTTCTTTTATCCTTGAATATAAGTGAAAATGCCCGCTTTGATGGATCGTGATGGCTTGATCTGATGCAATGCACGTGTTCATGTTTACTATTTGTTAACCACTTGATAAATCATGTCAGTGAAAAGGAGAGAAGTGAGCGCACAGTGGGAATAAGTGAGTGCAGGTTTGGATAAGAAACGTTAAGGAAATTTATTGATGCCAGTTGCAGGACAATAAGCACACGCTCTGTGTAAATGTCGTTGCCTGCAGACTTACCGATGGCCATATTCCTTTTGCTAAACAGTGAGCCCCCAGGCACAGAGATTACATCTAAATAAATAAATAAAGGAATTTTTTTTTTAAGGAAAGAGTTTGGATGACTCATGGAGAACACTTACTAGAGCTAAAGCAGAATAACCAAGTCGCCAAATGAATGGAACGAACAGGTTACAAACGACGCAACGCGTTTTGACCTATTGGTCTTCTATAGGCAGGATAAATAACATCTAAAATATTGAAAACAATGAACGAATAAACGGTCATTCATCTCTTGATATCAACTGGTGATAATGATGATGATGTTGTTGTTGGAGGAGGAGGAGGAGGAGGAGGAGAGAGAGAGAGAGAGAGAGAGAGAGAGAGAGAGAGAGAGCAATCACAGTTCTTCAACGAAAAGCACGCATTTCCAAACATCTGGCCTCCCTTAAAAAGTAGTGAACACTAGTCACACGACAGTGTGCATGAGAACCATTTGAATGACAACACAACCAGTCTTCGTACATCGGTAAAGGCTATGGGGAGAGAGAGCGAGTTTCACGGGAGGCTGTAGACACAAACACGTCTCTAACCTTTCCATTTCCCTTTCATCAGTTGGCACTGCTTCTGAAACAAATAATAAAGGTAAAATGAAAGGAAAGAGAGAGAGAGAGAGAGAGAAGTGGACGAACGGAGAAACAAACACACACAGAGACAAACCAATATGATTATAGAAATAGACAATAATATTTCATGTCTTTGTGATAACATTGATAGCCATTTGGTATACAGATGAGTATAATCTTCAATCAAGAATTGAAAATCAGTAGCCTTATGCCTGATCTGTGTGAGAGACATGTGAGCGGGTATTTCAGAGATACAACCCTGACAAATAGCTTCAAAATGAGGTGACTGCAGGCGGAAATTGAAACAAATCTTTAAAAGAAATTATAATAAATTCTCCTTCTCTTTGTTCCCCCTCCTTCACACAGAAGAAAGAATGGATGTATATATGATATAACAGGGAAGAGAAGAACCAATGCCAGCACTGACTACGGATGAAGGAACAGGGCAGCATCTAAACAAGGCAGCAAAAAACAATCTGATCGGAATGTTTATGTCTTTTGCAGCAGCCTACATCTTACAGACTTCTAACATCAGTGGTAATAAACATTCTAACATTAAACGGAAGCCCAACCAGGAAGAAAACAATGAATGGCAGCACAAACTGCCACCAACAATAGCAGTACCTGCAATATCAATAGAGCCATTCATACTGTCAGTTTTAACCAAACCTGGCCAGCCCGTGGCCTTCACAGATGCGTTTATATTTGTTTTGTTTTTTATGTTGGACTGTACCACCGTGGCCCTGCTTCCGAGATGAACCAATGGTGGGCCAAACGTGGCCACATTCCATTCCCAAATGACAGCTGGGGCCAAGAAGACGGCAGGAAGGACAGACACGAGTTTCCAGACAGAGGATAAAACAAAAGCGTTCTGGAATTTAAGTATGGGTAGACGAGGCCATTCCAAAGAAGCTGGTATCATGCACAAGAAATCTTTTCACATTTGCACACATTGGATTGAACTTTGTTGATTAACATGGTGTGGAAAAAAGTGTAAGTCAGTGCCATGAAAAATAATGCACCACATACTTTGGTAAATCATTTGTCTCTTATATACAAAAGTTCGACTTCACATGCATAAAACAAATTGGCTTTTGCACATAGTTTGCAGCATAAGTGATCAAAGCTGTTGTTATCTCTGACACCACCTTGTAACAGCAATGCTCTCAGTCTGACAGCCCCACGTGTTTACGACTTGAAGCTAACATCTGGAATTCCAGAGATCACATATGGAGTCAAGCCTGAATTCACCTGACTTCACTTGTTGCTGTGTAACTGCACAACAGCAAGGGAACCAAGCTGTGCCACACCATGCCCGGCTGACCCTGATTAAGATGTAAACGTAGGTAATAACTTCACCAGTGTCAACACACACACACACGCGCGCGCGCGCGCGCACACACGCACACACACATACACATACATACACACTAAATAGCTATTTATCATAATTCTGTTCATTCATCCTCACTGGACGAATGAAAATGATTTTCCTTAAAAATGCACACAACAGAAAGCACCCACCAGAGCAGGTAAGCGAAGTCAGAAGCACAGCAACAGTCAGCGTCAGGAAAAATCCCATTCTGTTCATGATCAGATTTCTTGCGCTCAACAGATGAAGTTAGGGCAGGGACCGTAATCTAGCAACTCTCTAGCTGGCTCCACGTCTTCACAGGCACTGACTGTTACAGTGGTTGCCATTTATAGAATGAGTTACCTGTCAATCAGTTCCCACCCACTCGCTGAGCTCAGCCAGTCACTGCGCATCTCATGATACAGACATCAAGCCCACCCCAAGGCTTCATACTTACCCACCACACGTCATTCTTTGTGGTGTATCAATCACTTTGTGTCAAGGGCAAAGGTGGAGCAGGGAGGAAACAGTAGCTCCTCCCCTGACACCCCCCCCCCCCCCCATCTCCAAATGCCGTATCCCTCCTCACCTCAACCTTAATCTGCCTTCCATACACAAACACGCTCTCTCTCTCTCTCTCTCTCTCTCTCTCTCTCTCTCTCTCTCAATACACACACACACTACTAATCCCCCCCCCTTCCCTATTTCACCCCTCCTCCATTGCCCTACCATCCATCTCCCTCAAACCCACACCCTAGCCCTCCAATCCCATCATTATATGTTTACCTCTAATCTCTGTGTGAACACACAAGCAACACAAAATTTTCCTTTTCAGGGCCTGCTGCATTCTGCTTTGTATCCATCATTCCATTGATGGCTCTATGACAATGACTTAGCTCTGAATCTGAGTCTCAGTTTGAGTCTCAATTAAGCAACAGTGCAGCAGAATTAATTGTCAATGTTACCGTACAACCACTCTGGCATCTCTCCCCTAGACACACACACACACACACACACGGACACACACACACGGACACACACACACACACACACACACACACACACACACACACGGACACACACACACACACACACACACACACACACACACACTTCCTGTTACTTCAGCCAGGCACACGCATCCACTCCCTGAGAGAACTATAAAATAGGCATTCTGGCTCACCCACCTCCGCCAGCTCCAACCGGCTGAAGCCGGTTTCGCTGTTGCTCCGCCGGCTTACCCAGAATGCCTATTTTATAGTTCTCTAATAGTAAACACTTTACAAACATACATAATGTGTAGGATTATCTGTTTTTAACACTAATTTAGAAAACTTTTGAGACTTCAGTTTTTGCTTAATCCTTCGTTTTTCTTGATCGTCTTCAATAACATCATTTTCACGCATACATTCATCAAATGCGTCTCTATCTTTCATGTGAAATAAAACTACAGTCTTTAATTGTTCTCTAAAGTCTTTTAAAACTGAGTTATATTTTTGACATAAAATCCACACACTTATCCCAGCATGTCTTCCACTGAAAGCCAGTTTTGACAAAGCGTTTCTTTTTTTGACTATGTCTCTTTCTGCCGAACAGTCATCTATAATAAATAGTGTCTGAGTTCCTTCAAACTGTCTAAAGAAATGTTCTAAACACTCACTCAGTTTATTGCTAGGATCAACTAAATAGATTTCATCATCTGTCCATATAAACCTTCTGTCGTGATATGCTTTGTTCCATTTAAGTGTTGGGCAGAAAATTACTATATGATCAAAATTATAACGATAAACTGTTTGTAATAGGTCGAGGACAAATATTGTTTTTCCACAACCAGTCTGTCCACAAATCAATGAACAATGAGGGGTTTTTATCATAAAGTTTAACATCGGCATTGACACCAAAGTCGTTTGCTCCATAGTTTTAAAACAGAATTTAATTTACACCAGTTATTGTTTTTATCATACTCTCTGTCAAAACTTGTTCAGTATAATAAAACCCTATAAGGCCCAAATGTGTAAGATTAATCCAGTTCAGTTCTGTAAGATCGTTTCTATTTAGACTAATATCAATTTTGTTGCTTGTTGTTATGACCTTAATATCCTCGCCATTGTAAAGAACGACGACAGTAACTTTAAGTTTGTCAACGTCTAAGTTTTGCCAGCTAATAAGAATTCCTTCCATAAGGTTGTCACTGACACCCACAGCTCCATTTCTTGCCTCATCTTTTAAGACAGAAATTTTAAATATCATTGTGAACGTGTCTCCTAATTTTGTGCATGGAATGAACTGTAATTTTGTAGAAGCTTTCTTTAAAACTGATTCTCTTCTGTGGAGGATGTACTGTTTGTCCCCAAACGGCTTTATTTCGATCTCTTTCCGACTGTTGTCCTCTGGCATAAGACTTACATGTAAAGGGCCAGAGTTCAATGCTTTTCTGAAACTTTTTTGGCGGTCGAAAAATGTAAATGGGCTTAAGAATTCAAATTTTATGTCCCATTCTAAATATGGTTCTAAGTGCCATTTGTTGTCAGTTTTTCGAACTATTTTATATTCATACTGACCTGTATTATTTGCTTCTAGATTGCGTAGTTGTTCTAGTTTAGGAAACCTTTTGTTGTCGTCAACCTCTTTGCGCTTATAATAACCATCTTTAGTGTACTCAAAACCATACAAAGTGCCTATCTCACCGTTTTGTTCAAAGTCCTCAACGTCTGCAAGGTCTTTCAATTCTAAAGTTACACACCTCTCAGGCGCTAATGTGACCCCCGAATCGTCTGGTCCACGTGACATTTTTTAAAACAACGTATTATTTTATTTCTAAAACAATGTGCAGGTTATCACATTTCACGACTTTCCCTGTTTTATCTGTGATCTTTATATTAAATGATCTGACCCTCCCACAAGCTAATCTTTTAAACTGTAAATTAGGGAATTGTATAATTTCATAATCGCAATATGCAGCTTTCCCTGATGGAAGAGCTCTTAAAACAGTTGAGGGCCTTCCATCATATAAGTTTTCATCAGTGCTCAGCTCGTCCAAATGAACATAGAGTAATGGATATAAGGCAAGATCGAGCGGATATTCTCCCTCAAAAGTAGTTTCGTCTGGTGCAACTCTAAATTTATGATAGATATAATCGATTTTAAAGCCTAACATTTTAGCTAGCTCTACATCAAAAAAGTAATGGACTACTTCTTTTTCAGGTTTGAATGTTAACATTGTTTTTAGATTTGCATTGTTAAGTTTGAGAGTAATGTCGAAGTTACTCATTGCTTCTTTTAGTGAGCAAAACCCGTAATAACCATCAGGTATGGTTAACTGGCTAATTAAGTTTCCTCCGTCATCAAGTTTTCGAATCTCATTATTCCTCTTGGATTGACTTATATTAAACCATACGACTTTGTAGAATATTTCATGGAGTGCGACCCTTTGGGTTCCGCAGTTATTATCAATAGCATATTCTAAAAACGAAGGACTGTCTTGAGTTGTTATTGTTACAAACATTTTTAAAACAAATTTAAAAATGAGTGCATTCAAATATACTAATGCAAAATATTCTGTTGGACCGCACTACAGTCCTAAAGATATAACAACTGATACCCTCGACATTTCTGTGACTCAGACTGACGCCTTTCAAGTAAAGGTTAGTACTCCATTGAACAGATATCTTAACCCTCCTATTAAAAACGACTACATCCCGAAAGTGTGGTTTAGTCATCCGATGCAGTTTTATCAGAACCAGTTAAACTTTGCTGTGTTTTGTGCATCAACTGGGTGTGGAGTGTCGTATGCTGATCATTTAAATCATCCTGATCCTTTGGTGAGGTCAGTGTATAGATTTCATTTTTATTACACCTTCAGACGTATTTTATCTGAACTGCAAGCGCCATTACCAAATGACAAAACGTTTAATCCATTCAGCAACAGAATAGATTACAAGGCTTTTGAAAGGATCTGTAACGAATTTGATATTGATCCAAAGACAGACTTTAGACAAAAGTTGGATCTTAATCATGGTTTAGGCACCCTTTATTTTTGGGGCGTGCACAGAAAGTATAACTATGATTGGAATCCTCCTTACACATCTTTCTCTTCAGGCACAACTGTTCACCTCGGGTCCATAGAGCAAGAGCATAAAACAGCATGGACAACATTTATTTTGGATACTTCTAATGGTCTAACTAGAGCGGGAATAGAACAAATAAACGACTCCATTCGTACTTATGTTTGGTGTTTGCTAGGTTCGCAAGCACAAACGAGATCAAACATAATTGATCCTTCTACTGGCTTTGACGCCCAAAAACAGTATTTAGCAAATTTAGAGGATTCTATTAATTCTGCAATTGATTTGCCTTCAAGTATTAAAAGGTACCAAAATGTTTTGCAATACGCAAGATCGAAAGTAGACTTTGCTGTTGGCACTGGTTTATACATGCTGCCTTCTGACCTCAGACTTCAGATAGGAACAATAATAAACTATAATAATGAAATCCTTGTGGCTGGTAAAGAAGAGAAGGTCGGAAAAAACGACATAAATTCTAAGCCAGCAATAGCAATAAAAAAAGAAGTCCCAATCCCCGTGGCCCCCTCAAAACCCCATCTAATCCCCAAGGCCCAAAGCCCAAAGGCCATTGAAGACGCGCGTGATGACCATGAATATGAAAAGACGGCACTTGTTATTGGATTAACTGCCCTAGGATTACTTGGTCTTTATCTTACTAAAGAGTAACCCAACTATTAAGACAACTAATGCCCATAAGTGCTCAGCCATAAAGCCAACTACTTTACTTGCGGCAGACAAAAGCCAGCTAACGATCCCCCCTATTATACCAGGCAAAGAATCTATTGCCTTACTGGCTAATTTTTTTAATAAACTTGCAAGATGATCAAGTTGTTTTTTTACCCATGATTTATCTGATGGTGGTCCTGGTGGCACTGCTCCCCCACCGCCACCACCGCCTGTAATAGCCAACACCAGTGTACTTATTGCAAATCCTAAGGCTGTTATAACGCTCGCTAATGTGACACCTTGCTCTCTAAACAGTGTTCTTATTCGTTCTGCTAGCGTCGTGTCTTCATATAAAATTCTTTGGATAGTTTCTCTTATTCTGCTCACTTGAGTTCGTAATTGTTCTCGGTTAGTAGACAGCACTTCTAGTCTTGCTGATCTCTCTTGTTCAAGATCTTTTAGTCTTTGTGTTATTCTTTCTTTAACACCAGGTCCTAAGTTGTGGTCATCAGCCTCAACTAGTTTTTCTTTTTCTCTTTTTATATGCTCATCTAGTTCACCCAGTTTTGCTAAATTGTTTGTTAATTCGCCTCTGATGCTTTTCAAAGCATGATCAAGGGCCGTTATTTCTCTCATAGGTAGCGGCGGATCGTGCATAGTTTTTAATACTGTTTCTTCTGAAAAACTGGTTTCTATTATTTCGTCTGCTGTTGGGCTTAAATCTTTAAGGGGTATGTTTTGTATTTGGTTATCTGTTGGGAGTTCTTGTAGTGTGTTTTGAAGTTTAGCAACTGCCTCACTGTCTAATCTTCGCGGTTTAGCAATGCCAAGGCGATTTTGATCGCTCACACTGAGCCTTTGTCTAATTGTAGTCTTTGCTAAAAACTTTGATGGGTCTGGTTTAGTTGTAAGCTGAACAAGTTGTCCTTGCTCGTTTTTCACAAACAAATGGTCATCTTTTGTTTCAAAATCATTAGGGTCTATAAATTCGGGAGGTTCTTGGCCTAAACTTTGATAAAATGATTTGACCTTACTTTCTGTTAATTCACGCCGCAATGATTGTAATGGATGTGTCAAAGGCGTCATTTCACTCATGTCGTCTCCAGGATCAAAAACATCATAATCTTCTTCTGCCATGTTTTTAAATAATTAACTTTTTATTTTGTTTTATAAAAAAAATGTCACAAGCATATGGCTCGATTCTTGACCCGCATAGAAGACTGAAAGAGCCCTTTGGTGTGAAGGGAAATAAACAGAATATTATTGTTCCAAATAATCCATCTACTATTGATTCAGATCAGATTCTTACTGTCAAATTTCCAGACCTAGGAGCAGATGAAGTGATTGTGCCAGGATCTGCACGGCTTACTTTCAAAATAGAACTTGATTCAGCAACAGACGTAAACAGGACAGTTGTACAGAATCTGGGACGGGCAATCGTTAAGAAAATTTCTATAAAACTTGAGGGGCAAGAAATATTTTCTTTACACAATGCAGACATATTTTTAATCTATTGTGATCTATGGCTAACCGAGAATGAAAGGGCCGATCTTGCGTTTCAAGGAATCGAAAATAACGAAGCACTAAAACACAGAATAGACGCCGAAGATGCTAAAGACGGTAACAAGTATGAAGCTGTAAGTTATGCGTTTGGAAATCGCTTTTCTATACCCTTGGATTTTGAGTTGTTAAAAGCGCATGCGCCATACTTTCAAGGAGCATTAAAAGACAGATTGTCATATGAACTAACTTTTAATGAATACAAACGTGTCATTAGATCGACAGACACTGATTCCAAGTACAGCATTTTTGACATCTCGTTAGAGTTTGACATTGTTAGCAACCCTAACTTAGCAAGGCTGATTGAGCAACAATATCAGTCAAAATTAGCAATATATTACGAAAGAGTGATTCATCATTCAAAATATCCTAAAAGCAGGGCAGACACAATATGGAACTTTAGTTTTAGCGCCGCAGCAAGATCCCTTAAAGGTATTTTATTGCTGTGTGAAGATGAAGAACCATTCAAAAGACAAAGTGAAAAGTTTATCAATCCTAAAATAACGAAAGTACAATGTTCAATTGAGGGTAGTCCTAACCAAGTCTACGGTAGCGGGCTTAAACCTTATCATCATTTTGATGAAATAAGAAAATTGTTTGGAGGCGGGAGGTGTAGAAATCCAACAGTAGACCTTGTGTCTAAAGATCTACACCTTCACAGTGTTAGACTTGATGAATATTTAACAACGAAATACGGTTTATGGATTGACCTAAGGTCAACAGAAGATAATCAGTTGCATGGGAGTGGGAGAACAGTTAAAGACGTAATAAACATTCAAATTGATAAAGAAAAAGAGAGTGATAAACCACTTAATGTACATTTTTTTTAATATATGATGCGCAGCTGAATATTCAAGATAACAGATTGAAAGATATCCAATACTAAATTATTTTTATTTTAAAAAAGCATGTCTGTTACGACTTATCCAAAAGTGCCCAAAGAAGAGATAGCTGCTGCTGTAGACATAAAAACTTTCAGATTAACCAACATTACACAAATGCAAACCCAACTAGAGCAGGACCTTTCAAAATACAGTAAAACCAAACGAAGGTATTCTGCTGCCTTTAATGCTGTTACATATGTTAATACTGGAGCATCGATCACTAGTGCTTTAACAGCAGGAACAAGTGTAGGTCTCTTAGCAACAGGCGTAGGTGCACCGGCAGCTATACCTCTAGGTGGTTTGTCTTTAACTCTTGGCCTGTGTTCATTGGCTGTAAGTGCTGTCAGCAAAAAAATAAAAGCTAAACTCCAAAAGCACACAGCTATGGTTCAACTAATAACAGCTAAACTTAGTTCGTTCAAACTGATAATTGATAAAGCACTAGTTGACTCAAACATCACGGATGAAGAATTTAGTCGCCTACAGGCTGATTTTGAGGACTACAAAAGACAAAAGTTTGATCTTCAAAGAAAGGCAAGGGCAACTTTTTCTCAACAACCAGACACCGACCAGATAAAAAAGGAATGTTTAAAAAAAGTAAACGAAACATTAAACTCTGTTCTAAACAGCTCACATTAACAACCCCAAAGGGCGTTTATACTTTAGTTTATGAGTCCAAGCACAAAAAGACCGTTGATATTGATTCTGATTAACTTTTATTTTTTTGATTTAAATAAATATTTTGAGTTAGAAAAGAAGCTCAACATGGATAAGATATATGAAGGTTCAGATGAATTGTTTGAAGCAATGCTCGAGGAAGAGCGTTTGTCAAAAGCTTTAAATGAGGTCGTTTTAGAAGTTATTGATCCAGCAAAGGTACAGGCAAGCGTTGTACACGCTATTTCTCAAGTTCCAAGTAAACTAACAATAAACCCTCCAGTTAAAGTAAGGTTAGTTGTTTTAATCGACTATATAACAATAAACGAAGAAAATCTAGAAGTCTGGGTCTCAACTAAACAGCAGACTATTCTTTCTCATAATGACTTAACACCCGGTTGGGCAGATCAACTTCTTACACAGTTTAATGAAGCCTCTGAAGCAGCTAAAATGAGAGGCTCTGGTTGGTCAGAGGGTGAAGTCCTAGACATCAGATTAAGACAAGCTAAGTATGAGCCAATTGTAGGCAAGGCTTACATTCCACTGCCTCCAACATTAGTTGCAAAGAAAGCAGTTTTGAACATAAAAAATTCAGACGACAAATGTTTTATGTGGTGCGTTCTTGCTAGGCTGCATCACGTTGCCAAAAATGCAGAGAGAGTATCTAACTATTTACAGTGGGCCAATAATCTTAACTTTAACGGCCTTGAATTTCCTATGGCTGTAGACAAAATTGATCAGTTTGAAAAACAAAATCCACCAATAACTGTTAATGTCTACACATGGTCTGAAGAAACCAACCTTCTGCCAATTAGAGTGTCAAAGAACAGTCCAACAATAGGCGAACCAACCAGGAGTCATGTAGACTTACTCCTAATGCAAAGCCTTAATGGGTTGCACTACACTCTAATACGCACAATGAGTAGATTACTAGTGCATACTACAAAACAACATAGCAAACAAGAATTCTGTAGAAAATGTTTAACAAGAATTCCGTCCGTTCAAGCTGCGAGCGAACATGTAAAACATTGTATTAGCCCAGTTGACTGTGATACAGAACTAATTACGCCCGGAGAAGGCAGTAAAGTTAGTTTTAAGAACTGGAAACGGTTGCAAACTAGTCCATATGTTGTTTACGCAGACTTCGAATCACTCATTGTTCCTT